>PVKN010041216.1:0-10588 GCA_004027915.1 Capromys pilorides
ATACTATTTCCCTTCCCTTGAAAAGAAGCATGAAAATTAGCAGATTTAGTTCTAAGAAATCTTAGAGTAGAAGAAGTTCTTTACTTTCTCAAAGTTGTTTGACTCCATCCACTCAAATCCCTGTTTTTATTCTGAAAATTGTTGCCTCTTATCATCTTAAGGCAGCTTTCCTTCATGTGCAATCGGGAAATGTCCTCTTGGGAATGGGATTCATATGAAATATTGGTAGTTGTGTTCTTTTCCTTTATTCTAGAAACTGTTACTGGCACTGTAGATGTAATGTAGTAAGTTGCTTTAACAAAAGCTGAACAGTGACTGCTTTTAGTAGGTTATTTTGCTCACACAGAAAAGTCTAAAATGGTAGATGATGCAGGGAGTGGTGGCAACAGTCTGACTTTCTATGATATTGCTTTACTATCCTCCTAAGTGTGCCTGTGTTGGTAGGATTGACATTGGCTGATCACACCACATTCATGTTCCTTCCCCAGAAAAGAGACATACTTGATAATAGAGAAAATAGCAAATAGCTTCCACAGAAGGATGTACCAGTATTGTGCTCATATCTCATTGTCTATCATTTTCCAACATGGCCACTCAGCTTACCAGGGGGGGCTGTGAATACAGAGTTTCTTTCCAGCAACATCAATGAATGCCAAACCTAGGAGGGTTTGTTAAAGAAAGGCAGGAAAGAATAAATACTATCAAGCAATAGCTATGTCTATGGTATTTTTAGTTCATTGAGTCCTGTAGTCAGCCCCATGGTATAGCTTTTCTGGATGTAATTCAGTAATGAGAAAACTAACATATAGAGAGGCTAAAACTAATGCCACATAGAAATTAGGGACTTAGGCTGTGAGATCACATTGGTTCTTTCCATAGTCTTGGGTTCTTAACTACTATGCAGTTGCAAATCTTTTTTCAAAACAAATTCCTACTTCTTTCTACCATTCTTAGACCTATTCTTTTCTAATCTTAAAGACGATTCATTCACTAACTCAGTGTGGCAGAGAGTACTTTACCCAAATAGCATGATGCCTTCTTCCAGAGCACATGTCTAAACTATGCTTTTCAACCACACTCATTTATGAGCTATGACTGAAGTGTATCTGAGAGGCTATGAGCAGATCGAACGTTTTGCCACCACCAAACCTTGCCTGTAGAACCACCCATGCATAGTCCTGTGACCTTTTCCTTCTTGTCATCTGAGTTGGAAATGACACCAGGACAGGGGGAAAGCTATGCATCAGAGCTGGCTGAACCTTGCTTAGTGTGCGTTTGTAATAATTATAGAAAAGCGACTCCAGACTCTGTCTTCCTCTCTCCTACTATTGTGTCTGCTGTGTCTGATTCATTTTAAAGGCTTTTATCCATTTGCTCTGGCTGTTACCCCATTGAAAAGTATCATCTGTTAGCATGATGTCATAGGTGACAAGTTGATAAGCTGACCTAAAATCACTTACTTGCCATGTTTTAGTGATAGGAATTGGGAACATCACTGAATCTCTCTGAGCTTCCTTCTTTTCAAACTAAAACACATTCAGAGTTATCATAAGAAGTTAGTCGCTAATCATCCTATTTCTTGGTCCTTATTCTATACTAGCATTCAATTTGTACTTATTCTAGATGCTGCACTGTTTAAAACATAATTTTTTTTTCTTTTTGAGACAGGGTCTCATTATGCAGTTCAGGCTGGCCTTGAGCTCACTTTTGTAGCCCAGGCTGGTCTCAAACTTGCACAAATCATCCTGCCTCAGCCTCCCAGCTGCTGGGATTACAGGCATGCACCACCACACCCAGCCATAAATGTTTTTGTATTAGGAAAGAATGTGAAAAGAAATATATCTTAATTTCCACATTTATGTTAGAAAACTACTAAATTTTCATTTCAGCCTTTACAAAAATGGAAAGCAAAAGAACAAACCTTAGGGTCGACCAAATAGCCCAGTGAATTAAAGTGCCTGCAAGCAGGCACAGGGGCCAGGGGTTCAATCCCTGGGACTGATGTGCAGGTCCAACCCCTGTGGCTCAGTGACAGGGCAATTGAGACTGGTCATGGTGGCACACACCTGCAATCCCAGCTCTTGGGAGGCTGTAAACAGGCGGATTATTATGAGTCCAATCTAGTAGCGAGACCCTGAACACCCTGTAGATTCTTCCCTCCCACAACAACAACAACAACAAAAAAATAAACCTTCAGTCAAATGAGAGAATATCATCATTTTTAAAGTTTTATTTTATTGTATTTTATGTTTGCTTTGCTTGTTTGTTTGTTTGGGTGCTTATAACCTCACGCTAGCCCAGCAGGAGCTGTGCTATTGAGCTGTATCCCCAGTCCCCAAGAATAGAATTTGGAAGCAGTTGGCAACCTCAATAAAAGTATCTGTGTGGCTGCAATTAGTGGAGTCATCTTTCTGAGGCTTACATTCGGATCAAATACAAAATAATAGCTTCAGACTTGTTAGGAATCATTAAATTTCTAAAATTTTCTAAAATCCTGAAATCTCATTGCACAGCAATGAATTTCCTCAATTATATTTTCATGTGAGGCATTGTAAGTCTTTATTGGTCTGAAATCATCTTTATCTAAGTGCTATAGCTGAGTAGTAGCAGTAGCAATTTGGAATCTCTAGATACATTAGGCAGATATATTTTCTTGATTATAATTTCTAAATTGGAGCACTTTTTCCCAGCAAACCCCTAGATTTGATGTAACTTATGAGGGGAAAAGTTGGTCCATTGCCATATTAGCAGAAATAGAGGCCAAACACTGGTTACATTGTGGCCTCATCGGGCAAGTGATGCTCACGAGGTGTCCACCTCAAGGAGAGCATGCTGGTTAAATCGAGGGGTGGAAATGTAGGAGGTCTAATTGTCTGCAGGACCATGGGACTCTAAGTGTTTCCTGTTGAGTACAATGTGATATAAACTCTGCAAGAACAGAATTTCATGTGGAACAACTTGCAGGCTCTGCACCCCTTCACCTGCTAAGAATTCGCTTATACATGGAAAGGGTCCAGAATCCTCTGATGTATAAACATATATTTCTTTTGATAGAAAAGATTCAGGAGCTATAGATTCCACTACAACACACATTTTGGCTTAATCTTTTCTTGCATAAGAGCGTGCAAAGCATATTAGTTTTTGCAGTCTTTTTGATAGGAAGACAAAATCACTAAAAATTAGCAAGTAAAATCATGTTTATAGTTTGTTATAATTTGTGTGTTTGTTTGTCCACTCAATGCCATGTCTACATGAAGCTAATGCATTCTGAATCAATCCAGTAACAAATAACCTCGCAAGTGCCTGACAAACACTGGACTTTAAGGGTGGCTTTGATGTCAAGTGTTTCCTTTCCACATCCACATAGACTGGGGTTTTAACTGAGAAGGTTTGTTGTGTGTGCTTTTTGATTTGTTTCATTTTAACCATACCTTTGTAAGGTAAATCACAAAACTTTAATTTACTAGTATGTTCCAGTTAATCTTCTGGCACTGTTACTCTAAAGTACTTTAATAACATAATCATAAAGAAGAAAATTTAGCAAACACTTCATTCATTATTCTAAGTGCATTAAATTAAGAGAACATTAAAAAAAGAGCTCATTGAAATTATGACAATCTTTTTTATGTATAGGCCAGAGAAGTTTCCACCTTTCTTCATTAAAATACATTATTGATTTGCTTTTTCTCTTTTAAAAGCAGCATCAAAATGTTAGCCTGAATAACGAAGAGTTTTAGAATGATTATAAATATAAACAAACTGTAATTTGAGAGCTCTTCTTGAACTTAGAATGTGGAAACACATTCCAAAAGTCCATGCCAATAATGCCAGCACTCAGGCAGCTGAGGCAGGAACATTGCTGGGATTTCAAGACCAGCCTGAGCTTTATAGTGAGTTCAAAGCCAGTCTGAACTACATAGCAAGAATAAGAATATTTATGAAACTATGATTTCATAAATATCAGTTTCTTTGAGAAAAATGCTTGTAGCAATGTTGTGTTTTCCTTAATCTTTGCAGTACTTGGACACACTAATTTTAGATTTTGACAGTAGTTATTCACAGAACCAAATACAAGTAGTTTTAAAGCAAAAAGCACCCACCACCTGAGGTTCTGTATATGCAGTCAGGTCACAACATGGTCTCTGCTGTCTTTCTCTATTCCACCACTTGCAAGGGAAGGGGTTCCATCCCCAGAGGGGCTGCTTTTTGAGCTGGTGGGGCTGCCTGTGGTTGTCATTAGGTCAGGAGGAGTTGTGGTTGCTAACAGAGTCAGAATTGCCCAAGGAGGCTTGCTCTCACTTGTGTGCCTCACATAGGTAGAAATCCTTATCAGGATGTTGGAGCTAGAAATTTTTCGTGCAATCATGTACACACATTTTAAGCAAATGTTTCTGGTCTTGTAGTACTCTGAATTTTTGTGAGAGTATGGCGAACCACCAGATACACTGAGGGAAGATTGTTGTACACTATGGTTAACAAATGCAGCAAGAGTTACTTTCCATTTTGGAAAGCCATGCTGCAGATAGCAGTGCTATCTGTGGCAATGAAGTGTACAGCGTGTAGACTCACATCTGTACCAATGTGCATGCTGGTGACCACATGTACAGGCATCAGCTGTGTACAAGTTCGCTGTTGCTCTACTGTAGAAAAACGCAAATTTGCATATTGAAATAATAATTTTACAACTTTTAAATTCTGTCCTATTAATTTATCCAATAAACTTATTTCATAAATATGTCAGTTTCTTTGAGAAAAATGCTCGTAGCAATGTTGTGCTTTCCTTGATCTCTGCAGTACTTGGACATACTGATTTTAGACTTTCAGCGTAGTTATTCAGAGTGGTGTTATTAAAGGCACACATGAATTACAGCCTTCTCAGAGCTGAGCTGAACAGAGAAGGTTGACTTTTGACTTGCAAAATAAAATAGTAGAAAATTTTTTCTTTTGTTCTCAGTACAATTACTGATGAAATCTCCTGAAAGAAAGGAAATTATTTATGAACAAAAAGTGGAACATTTAAATTCACTTTTTCTCTTTTCTCCCTTCATTCCAAAAATGCTCCACAATGCAAGCCTGAATATAATGAAAGTTTGCATAAATGAGATGTGGCAACCTCATTTAGAATAAATTAGAGAACCTTGGTAATACTTTCGCTTCAGAGCTTGTGCATTTCATTCCTGTATTACTTTCCCTCCTTTCAGAGCATTGTTTAGCCATGCACCAAGTTTGAATAATACTGAGTCACACCTTCAGAGGCAAAAATAGTGTCACTGTACAATATTCCTGTGTAGTTAATTGGCCCTTCTGGATGAGCATTAGGTATACTTGGTGTTCTCATAGATTCTTGTAGCCTGATACTAGGTGAATTCTAAGTTTCTTGATACCCGTTCTGCCTCTCTACCACTTTCAGATCTCATGTGTCGTTTATATATAAAGTAAATTTCTTTTTCTTAAAAAAATGATGTATTTAGTGCAGGATCTAAAGGGTGTCATTGCACAGGTCAGACTTGTAGTGATCCTCCTCCTATTTTCAGCCTCCCAACCACTGGGATTACAGGCGTGCACCATCACCCCCAGTCTCTAAAGTAAATTTCTAGTCCTATTTTCTATGAGCCTCTCTTTCCTATGAACATCTCCATTACTCTAAACCATTCTTCTGTGCTTTAAAGGCACCAACAATTACTATCACAATAAAAGTAGCTAATATTTTTAAAACACTCACCATGTCCTGGGATTCCAAAGTGCTTTAGCTAAATTCCCTTATTTTGTTCTCTTAACCTGTAGGATAATAAGCGTTATTATCCACCTTATTTTGCAGTGAGGAGAATGGAGGCTACTTTGGTTTAAATGTGTCTCCTCCAAATTCTTGTTGAAACTTCATGCTAGTAATAGCCAGGGCCTAGTTGTGGTGGCACACGCCTGTAATCCCAGCCCTTGGGAAGCTGAGGCAGGAGGATCAGTGTGAGTTCAAGACCAGCCTCACCTTTGGGCTACAAGAGTGAGCTCAAAGCCAGTCTAAACTGCATAACAAAACTCTGTCTAAAAAAAATAGCCAGGGCCTTTGAGGGAAGGGACTGGATCTTAAGGTCTTTGCCTTCAGAAATAAATGTTTATAAAAGGGCTCAAGAAACCTGAGATTCCTTGTCCCTCTACCTGCTACAACACGAAACTCTAATAAAAAGGGTCTCATCAGTGACATGATTTGTCAGGGTCTTGATCTTGAACTTCTCAGCCTCCAGAGCTGTGGCAAATAAATTCTCATTTTGGGGGAATTTAGGTACAGAAACATCAATGGAAAGACATTCAGAGTAACTTTTACTCTTCATCGCTGGGCAAATGTCATGGAATAGATATATTTGATTCCCAGGCCCTTTCTACCACCTGGCTTTCCTCTGTTATCTTTGTATACTTGGATTGTTGAGTCATCTTTTCATGAGTCATTGAACCAGGAATCCTAGGGCTTAGGAATCACTTTTGTTTTCTACTGCTACCTTGTGCATAGACCCCAGAACTCATCCAGTCTATCCCCTGCCCAGAGCTGGTGTCCCTTTCTTACAACTGTGTGGTAAATTAAGTCTTACCCAGCTGACATAAAACAACCACCATAACCTGAGCCCCTTCCAGCCTCTTTAATTCAGCCTATTTTATTTACTTATTTGTTGAATCTCAGTTAGTTGTCTCAGAGAAAATTTCCTACCCACAAATACCTTGTTTCTGCCTGTATGTACAGTCCCCTTCCCCCATGCCCAGTGATGAGAGGGAACTTGTTTCCATTAACACTGACCTATTTTATCCCTCTTCTTAATGCCTTCCTGGCATGCAATTGTAATACAACTTAGTTTCTAAGTTTTCTTTAAAGATCTTGTCACAGTGATTTCTGTCCCCATAAATATTTTGTAGGTTACTTATTAAGTGGTTCTGTTCTGCTTGCACACTGCATTCTTACTTTGTGAGGAAGACTGAAATTCCTCTTGCCTCTGTGTTTCTGCTGTGCCCCAAATGTGATCTCTGTGTCAGCTCCTCTTACTTCTGCATGTATTTATCTCTACTGGACAGGACCCTTTAAAGCACAAGCTATACCTACCTCATTGGTATCTTCTCAAAGCCAGAATTACTGAGTATTCCATAACTGTTGGTTGAGTGAACGAGGAAAAGGCTGAGAAATAAACTCCAGTGATGTTTTTTATAACTTTTCTATGAATCTTGCACAAATAACAGCTTTTAATGAGTAAACACTACCCCTACCTCATCCTGTTGAAATGGTATTATATATTTAATCCAGTTTAAAGGCAACAATAGTGTGGAAATTGGTGCTGGAAAGCAAATAGCACATAAAGTCCAGTGGCTCTTGCTAAGTGCAGAGAGAGCAGATGTAAGAAGACAAATACTGTATAATGAAGTTGGGCCACAATACAAGGTTAACATTTCCTCACCTTTCAAAGAGTACCAGGGGGTCATTTATCATCATAACCATTTAGGTTTTATACTTCTCACCTGAATGACTATCTTCCACAGAGGGCTATTCCCCAGGGCTGTCCTCATAAGCCAGCCAGTCCTGCATAGCTAAGATTTGTATGGCTGTGTCTGTCCTGGTGGTGACATAAAGCTGTTTACTCTCCTTCATGAGTGCAGACAAGGACCCAACCAGTAGTGGCACTGATGCATCGAGCTGTGGCCTTGGAGAAGGAGTCCAGTTTTCCATTGTACTGATTGTTATTTTCACTGAGATATTTACCTCTCTGGTTTTCTCTCTGCCAAGTAGAAATCAAAGTATTGACAATGCCTCAGAGTTTCCACTGTGTATTGCAGGTTTCCACTGCGTCTCTTCAATTAATGGGCAGCTACAGAAGAACCTGACATCGAGATAAAACTAACAAAGAAGAAAAATTTCTGAGGAAGGATTGGGCTATATCCCACAACCCTAAATCATGTACCAGCCATCTTTTATTTGGTCAGAAGGAGACATGCCTAGGGGGACATTTCAAATAAATTAGTAGTCTGTGGTGGATTGGGTCTGAAGTGTGTGTGTATCCCACCTCCATGAGCAAAGCTCTATTTCAGAAGGCCCTGCCACTGTATTCTTCCTAAACTTAGGATGCACTGTGAGTAAGAACTTGTTTCTTAGAACTTTTTTCCTAGACTGGCATACAAACCTTGGCCTTCTCAATTTTATTTCTTCAACTTATATAAAAAGCATGGCAACAAAAGGCTCAGGACAACTTTAGCCTAAACTATCCCTTTTATTTTCTGTGGCACCAACACTGGGGCTGCTAGTCCCAGGTCTTTCAAGAGACATTCATAGATTAAAGTGACTACAGATCTTTCTCATCACCCAAGGACCTTAGAAGGAGCAAAAAATGCCCACAGGAAGCTTGCCAAAAGCAAGAGATCTACCTCTTTGTTTATATCTCATTCAGCCCTGATAAATTGTGGGACCTTAATGTATTTTTAACTGTTGCCTTGTGGATGGAATACGTGTGCATTTGCTTTCATTTACAAATAATCTCTAAGAAGAGATATTGGGCTCAGAAATTTTTCCCAACAGTCTATTTCCAAAAAAGGCAAAGATATCCATAGTTCCAATATTCCCATTTGTGCAAACACATGAACATTAAAGAGTCTGACTAGGTCTAGTGGGATGGTGAGATGTGACTTAGGCTTCTTTTTTGCCTCTCCTTCTTCCTCAGCAATTTTTGATGTGTGATCTAATGGAACATATGTATAATTCATAGTACGTTTGGAGGTAGTGACTCAATAAGATTATTTATTCCCCCTCACTCCCTGTCCTGTTTTTGGCCCAGTAGAATAATTAACTTCTTTCCGGGGCCCCACAGCTAATCTGAGGCATTTTTCTCCACTTGGTGGAGCTGTGCACTTATGTGCCTGAGGTAGAGGGACCAGAGTGCCCCTAGACTCTACTCCAGCTGCTCAGGATTGAAAGATATTTCTGGGACATCCGTGCATCGTCCTGGCTTTACACAGTGATGCCTTCCCCCTGATGGCACTAAAATTTTAATTAGTGGGCAATGCACATTCCTGTATAGTGGAGTGCACACATGGCAGGAAGTAAAGAGGACACACATTCGCAGTCCCAGTTTCATTGTCAACCAGCTGTGTGCTTCTGAGTAAATTGCTTTATTTTACACTTCTCAACTAAGTAGAGTGGGAAGGAATCTCTGGTCTGCCTAGCTCTTGAGTTTGGTGGAAGTTTAATGTAAAATTAGATGTGGAAGTGCTTGGGGATTTGAAACACAGGGCAGAGGTGAATCCAAGTGCTCCTTGAGTTCAACTAGTTTTTCTAATGTGCAGACTGCCCCTGTCCTGCCCAGTCTCTTTCCTTTTCCAACCCACTGCCTTTCCTACATGCCTCATGGATTTGCTCCACACAAATCAGGTCACATCAAACCTCAATTTAAAATCTTAAATATCTCCTACTTCCCCTAGAATAATATCTATAGCTCCTCTAGTGGGTTACAGATCTTTTCACAGTATGTGCCCTTCCTCTCTGGGCAGGCCTAAAGATACATCAGTGCATTGAATGTCAAACCTTCTCTCTCGTCCTTCACTTCCCAGCCCGCAGCTTCTCCCTGGCTTCTCTGTACGGAGCTCTGACTCATCCTCCGCATTGCAGCACAGAGTCACTTTCGGTGGTAAAGGTTCTGCATTCTCTATTAGCAACCCTGCCTCTGTGCTCCTACAACTACTGTACTGCCCCAGATTATATTTTATCTGATTATTTCTCCACCAAAACACAATCACCCTTTGGATAACTCTATATTGTAACATTGCCAGCTAGCAAAATCCCTAGCTTATAAAAAGTTCTCAAGAAATATATGTTCAATGGCAATCCAATAGTATATTTTCCTATAGGCTTCTATTGCAAAGTACTACAAGCCTGCTGCCTTAAAACAAAAGAAATTTATTTGCTAAAAGTGTGAGAAGCGAAAGTCTGAAACCACCATGTGAGCAGAGCTGGGCTCTCTCTGAGACGCTGGGTAGGATTCTTCCTCATCTCTCCTGGCTTCTGCTGGTGACTGTCGGTCCTTAGCACCATGTGGCTCACAGCTGCCATAGTTCTGTCTACTCCGTCTGTTGTTACATGCTGCTCACTCTGTATCTGTGTCCCTATCCATTGTCCCCTTCTCATAAGGGCCTCAATTACTGAGTTAGGACTCACTGTGATGGCTTCATCCTAACTTGATTATTTATACAACAACATTAATTTCAAGTTAGACTATATTAGTTAGTATTAAATGTTAGCTCAAGATATTTTTTGGTGAAAGAATACAATTCGGCTTATCAAGGGTTTGTAAAAGAAATAATGTGTTGGAGAAAAACCTTCCCTTTTATTATGTATCTATTATATATGTATAATGCATATGTGTGCAAATGTATGCATATGTTTGCATATTATGCAACATGCATATGTTTGTATATTATTTTATATTGTGAAATTGAGAATAGTTATCCCAAACAGAAAATACTGTGAGGCTCATCTAAGGCACTTTAAAGGCATCTGCCTCTTTTAGATGTAAATTTCTAAGTGACACAAATAATTCTTTGCCAATCTGGAGAATACTAAATTAGG
>PVKN010041217.1:0-10588 GCA_004027915.1 Capromys pilorides
ATGAAAGGTAAATAAATGATCCATGTTCCACAATACTCAAAGAGCTTTGTAATTAACCATATTTTGACCACTTATTGTAGGATGTTCCTTATAATCACTTTGATTCATCCAGCAAACCAAGTATATTTATGTCAATATTTTAGAATTATATTACTTTTTTAAAAATTAAAATCCAGCTTCTCAGTATGTCTTGAAAAGATTCTCACAAAAGTAAACTGCAGAAGTAGAATCTAACACACCAATTATTAGACCTTTCAGTATGGTCAATAGAGTTAATGCCACATATTATAATGCCATCCCTTTTCTCAAAAGTTATGACCCTTATATATAGAAGCTTTCCATTTCTCCTTGTATTTTCTTTCTCTCTCTCTTTCTCCCTTGTTTTCCTTCCCACTTGAAGATTTGCTTTGTCCTTCCCAACATCTATCATTTATTTACCTTTCATTTGTCTTTAACTTTTCAGTTTCCCAATAAGGAGAAAAGAATATTTCAAGGGAGAGGAAGAAAATGAAACAAAGAAAAAGAAAAATCAAGACATATCATGTACAGGTATAAATTCCCTCTGATGAATGTGATCATAATGTATACCAAAAGTGTAGCAATAAAATTAATTTTTAAAAGGTATGATCCATACTTTGGCCAACATACTAAGAACTGTCATATTGGCAAATTGTTTAATTTTATTAAAGAAAATAATTTCTGAATGGCAAACTAGTTAAAGGTTGGAGTGAACCAATAAAATTGAAAAATATACTTAGTGTATTGTTTATTGAGGTAAAAGGACCAAGAGCAAGCATCTCCTACATCTCCTCTTTCTCTCCTACAAATTCAAAAGTAGGAAAACAAATGCAAGTGTTGCAGGATACTACAAAAGTGACAGTGTCCCAGGAGAGGACATCTGGGAAAACTAACCTAGTAGGGATTCCCAGAGGTGAACTGTGGGAAGGGTACCAAGAAGGAGCTGGAGGTCCGGGCAAAGGGTGGAGCAGAGGCTTCAGCTCCAGAAACCATGTCAGAATTTCTTGGGAGAGATTTTGTCTGGAACCAGTTCCACAATAAGATAACACTTGAGAAGTGAGAACACAGGGGTGACTCTATAAACACATGTGAGGTGGGGAAAATCAGGTGTCTAAGTGGCAATAGAGTGTGGCTTGTGGCTGAATCAATATACGATTTTAAAAATTCAGCATCCTGCAGAGGGCAAGAAACAGAAGTATGGCTAAAAGGAGAAACATAAATGAGGGGCCCCAGATTTTGTTTACTTGTTTTCCAGAAACAGAAAGTGATCATGTTTGTTCATTTTTTAAGAAACCAATGAACAAAGAAAAGCAATACTAAAGAAATAAGAAATAAATGTTTGAGAAAACCTGGGAATTGTAAGAGTAGACACTATTGTGATGGTTGATGTTCATTATAAACTACTCATATTTCTTCTTTTTCTTCAGCTCAGATGGACAGCAAATGGTATGAAAGATCAAGCCACTCATCAAACAGGAGGTAACCAAAAAATCAGAAGTCCAAGTTTCAAGTGGAAGTCCAGATGATTTCATACTCAGAGAGAATTTTCAGTGGTAAGGCATAGAGGTATGGATTTCTTCTGAGAAAGTGAATAGTTAAATGTAAATAGGAGTGAAAAGTCTAAAGAATGAGAGCTGGGTAGGCCAAATAGCTCAGGGGATTAAAGCACCACATGGACCAGGAGTTTGATCCCCTGGCATGCTGCGCTGGCCCTGCCTCCAGAGCGAGCTGAGAAAGCAGTGAAGACTGGGCATGGTGGCAGGCGCCAGGAATCCCAGCTCTTAGGAGGCTGTAAACAGGCGGATCACTTCAGAGTCTGATCTAGTAGTGAGACCCTGAACACCCTGTAGACTCTTCCCTAAAAAGTAAAAATAAATAACAATAAAAAAGTAAATAAAGGATGAGAGCTGAGAATTTTCACTTAAGGAACACGACTTGCCTGCTGACATTTGAAGGCAAAATAATCCTGAAGAGTGCTTGTGGGAAAATTCTGGATCTAATGAGATTAGGAATTTTGAGAGTTTCAGAAGCTTGAGCTAGCCTTAGGAACCAAACCACCTTATCAGAAGTTCAGAGAAAACCTGTAACAGCATGGTTTATGGTTCCATTGCTTTTAATTGTGTCACAGGAGAAAAATGTGGGCAAATATGGACTCCTTCTAGGGTTTACATCCAGCGATGAAATTTTAAAGGATTTCATATTCCTTAGCAAAAAGAAAAAAAAAAAAAAAAGAAGTATATATGGCAAATTTATCTCACAAGTCTTCCTTTAAGGGACCATGAAAACTTGCACTACAGAATTTTTATGTATGGGAAAGTGAAATTTACTCTTGAGGATGTTAAAAACACTGTATGTGATATAATCCAATTCATGTTAGATCACATTTAGTACAATCCTCATTGCTCTAGAAAAAGAATATTGTTATGAAGATCCTTCAAGCATCATTCACATAGTCCTTAAAATGTGGAAGGTGGAAAACATCACCAACTGGCTTCCCATTTTGGTTATGTGAAGCTTCATGGAGTAGAGGGAAGCCAGAAGACTGTCTACTAAACAGTGGGTAAAGCAGAGAAGCTAAGCTGACTTGATCTTGAATGACAGTCTTAAAAGGAAAGCCAAATGTCCTCTGCATTGCAGAGTGTGAGGGAACAGATGACACTGATTTAACATCCGTGGTCCAGAGCCCAGCTAGCTCCCCGAGCCCACAGGCTGGCAGAGACCTGAAGCAGGAGGAAGGACTGGTCTCAGGTTTCCAAGCAAGGCTGCCATGTGAGCGATCAAGGGCAGGACGCTGCCTTGCCTAGCCTTTATGAAGGAAACTAGTACTCTCTTCCCAGTCCTTCCCTACTGAGCAAAAGCATATGGGAAAAGATAAAAAGATATGCCAACATAATTTTTTAAAATGACATACACCTTAGAATATTAAAGCTATAAGATGATACTATGGAAATTGAGAACATATTAGTAGGGGGACACATTCTAAAAATGTTCTCAGGCCCCTATGACTTCAAATGGAAAACAAGCGGGATAAAACATCCTCCAAAACAGCTGGCTTTGAAATGTACCCCTTTTAGCCCTGAAGCAGTAGCAGATGGCGGTATCTGCCTGTCAGTGCTGGTACTGCTTTTATTGTTATCATGCGTTAATAATTAAATACTGACAGCATACTTGGAACTCCTATAAACTTAAAAAACAAGGCAGCTTCAATCCTGTGAGCTTACCACCTAAATGAGACAAAAGCTTTTAAAAACATCAAGGGAGAAAGAGAAATAATGTAAATCAAAGACTATTGCCTGTTCCAGGTTTTTTTTTTTTTTTTTCCCTAGTGTTTTCTTTCATTCTCAGTGCTCAGTTGCCTGCACTTCGGGAGGTTAGCCAAGCTAGCTACGTTGCTGGCTGAAGAAGATGCTCTTGTCAGACAGTGGAGAAAATCAAAGGCCAGTGTGGAGTACTGTGAGGAGAAGAAAACTTCAGGGTGACATGGATGTTCTCTAAGAAAGCACAGAAGGTTGGGGAAGGCAAGAGGCTATACCAATTCCAACACAGTGCAGTTATGGGTGTTTAACAAGAGGAAGGAAAGGGCTCTTGGAGCACACAGTGATGCTCATGTGGAGATAAAGGGCACATGGCATGGCTAACAAGACAATGAAAGGGAGCAGAAAACTTTCAGTCTCCTCACTATTCACAAGTAACAAATCTGCCATGTTGCTAGATTTATGAAAGTATGACATGTTTTACAGCATGTAGCACCTGGTAATGATGGCAAAACTATGACACTGGTTTATGCATTTAATATAATGTAACTTTCACTATTTTGAAGGAGCCCTCCTACTTAGCAAAAGTGCTGGCAACCTTGAGCTGATCTCCAGAAGGATTCCAAGAGAAAGCACTCTGGCCATGGGAAGTGGCAGTTGGAAGCTTGTCATTTTCCCTGAAAACCATCCCATGTGGTAAGACATGGAAGTCGAAGACAGTGATATTTGTGATCTTGGTCCTGTGTAGGCTTAGGCTAATGTGTGTTTTAATGTTTTAACAAATAGGTTTTAAAAGTAAAATTTAAAAATTTAAAAACCTAAAGAAAAAGGAATAAGAACGTGAAGGAAAAATTCCTTAATTCACACTTGTAAATCTGTACAATGTGTTTGTGTTTTAGGCTAAGGGCTATAATAGAATAGTCAAAAGTTTTTTAAATTATTAAGATTATAAAGTAAAAAAATGTTACTATAACCTAAGGTACATCTATTACTGAAGAAAGTAAAGCATGTTTTCGATGAATTAGTTTCAATGAGCATGCAGAGTTTGTAACATGTCCAGGTGGAGGGTGGTAGCTGAGTTTCCCTTCTACTGATGCACTGAGAGCTGTCTACAAACTTAATTCATGGAAAGGGACTCACATAGATACACCTCATTTTATTTTACCTCCTATTTCTACAATTAGAGACACAAATACTTATCCTTGCATTATAACTGACTATAGTATTTGGCATGGTGAATGTGGTGTCAGTCTGTTGCCTGGTACTCATAGAATGGATCATTTAGCCTAGTCTGCAAGAGGCTTTGTCATTTAGTTTCTGTGCATATGTTTGCACAAGGAGGAAATCATGTAATGATGCATTTTTCAGAAATGTCCTTGTCATTAGGCAATGCATAACCTATAATTAGAAGAATTTTTATTAACGGTGTTAAAATATCCATATTCATGTAAAAAGTGGTATGAAATCTGGGATGTGGAGTTAGCAGAGTAAGGTAGAGGTTGTGTCCAAATGCTTTGGACATGAAAGGAAAGCAAAAATGGTACCATCTACTGTGAACAGTGGTTCATTGCCTCACTTGGCCATCAAGTGTCAGTGGGGCATAAGTCATCTGCATTTGGAAATCTATATGGAAGAGTAGAACAAGACTTAGTTCCAGCAGAACTGACTCTGGATCACTGATAATCTGACCTTCACTTCGACTGAGCAGTTACATGGGCAAACTTAATTGATTAAGCTACTTATGCTATAAGGATTTCATTTTCTTCATTTGCAAAACCAGTGACATTACTTCATAATACCAAATATTTACTGAGTACACAACATATGCTAGGTGATTGTTCTAAGCCAGTATGGCCTCATTTGTTATTTTCAAATAACCTATGATATAAATACTATCATTTGAACATTTATAGTTAGAAAATATTTCAAAAAAATTCATGTATATGGAACATATATGATTTTTCTTCATTATTATTCACTTGAAAATAAAGGATAATGACTATATAGAACTGAAGTTTCTTATGTATTATAAACAAGCTAGATATCACATAAAGTATGTAGCAATCCTGGAATTAAACTCTGTAAGTACCAAAAGATTCTTATGATAAGAAAGACATGTTGGTGCAGGAGGATAATTTAGGGTAGTAGTATGACAGTCAAAGTATCAACTAATATTAACACAAATGCAAACCACTTGAACACTAGGATGGCTGTAATGGAAGAGTAAACAAAAAAGTAAGTGCTAAGGAGAACATGAGGAAAGTGAGCCCTTATATATTGTTTACAAGAATATCAAATGTTGCAGATGTTATGGTAAATAATTTGGCTCTTCCTCTTCCTCATAAAGCTAAACATAGGCTGCCATATGACCCAGCAATGGATCTCCTAGGTATATACCACCTCACTTTACTATTCAATAGAACATCGGAACTTCTTCCTCCATATAACTCCAAGTTAGTACCACTGTACCTCCCCTTTGCAGCCTCCAGGGACCAACATTCTAGTCTGTACCTCTATGAGATGAACTATTAGATTCCGCACAGGGAGTGAGACCAGAGGAATGAAGAGACCTAAAAAGATACTTGTATACCAATATTTACTGTAGTATTAGTCACAATTGCTAAAAGATAAGAAAAACAAAACAGGGTCCATCAATAAAAGAATGGTAAACAAAATGTAACATGTGCAAACAGTGTGATAATCAGTCATTAAAAAAATAGAGTGTGACATCAACAGACCATAAAGAGGACTTTAACACATTATAACAAGCAAGAGAAGTCCACAGAAAGAGCAGTTATGGTTCTATGTATAGGAAGTACCAAAAAAAAGACACAAAGTGCATCATAGGCTACTAAGATGTGGGAAGAGAGGGAAATGAAAGTATTCTGTTTTTGTTTTTGTTTTTGTTGTTTTCTTGTTTCCCTGTCACAGATTTTCTGCTTGGAATGGTATGATGGGTGTCCATCACCTTTTGAAAACTATGCTTACATATTTAAAATGTTTATTTTTAAATTCCAGTATATTCAATAGAAGTGAATAAAATGGTAAATGTTGTCCCATATGTGTTATCGGTTTTGAAAATTAATTATTCAGTGAATCAGAACCCACTGAAGTATATACTTCGAGTCCATAAATTATAAATAATGGGTGAAATCTGTCTCAATAAAACTTTATTTTTAAAAAGAGAGCAAAAGATATAGCGTAGGGGGTGGCGGAAATATAACAAAAGAAACAAAATACTTTTCCAGACTATGAATTGAATAATTAATAACATTTAGAGAATGAACTAGTGTTTCAACATCACAGTTCCTGGAGTAGGATACTAAAGAGGGGGCACTGGCATGTCTAGGGATGAGCAGAGGGCAGCTAAGAACTCCCTGAGTCAATCATGAAGCAGAAGTGAAGGAAGTATAAGTGATTTTTAAAAATGATTGTTCTTCAGAGTACAGCATGATGTTTTGACACATGCCTATATAAGTAAGATCATACCAGATTGTTTAACATATTTATTATCACTTTTGTGTATGATTACTCAAAGCCATTCTTCTGGTTAATTTAAAATATACCATAAGTCACTCTACTATGCAATAGAACATCAGAACTTATTCCTCCATATAACTCCAAGTTAGTACCACTGTACTCCCTTTGCAACCTCCAGTGACCAACATTCTAGTTTGTGCCTCTATGAGATGAACACTGTTAGATTCTATACAAGGAGTGAGACCAGGTGGTATTTGTCTTTCTATGCTTATTTGTCCACAAGCAGATGAGTGGATAATGAACATGAAATGCTCACACACTGGAATACTATTTAACAATGAAAAAATTCTGTTATTTGTAGCAACATGGATGAGCCTATGGTGATAAGCTGTAAGTTTACATGAGAAAGAAGAGAAGACTGGAGATGGACGGAGAGATGAGGATGTGAACAGAGAAATCCTGCCTGAAGAGATAAGGTGGAGGTTGTGGGGAGAAAGGGCCTGAATCAAAACTCTGTCGAATACATCTTAATTGGAAAATGGAAGAACAAGAACTCAGAAATAAAGACCAATAACTGTTGTCAGAGACAGAGAACAGGGACTTCATCCAGAAATGACTGGAGAGCTCTGAGAAGTTTGGTAACAGCACAGAAGTGAAGATGTGTGTTTGTAATGACAGAGAAGAGGCTGCTGGGAATGTAGAGAGCCGTGATTTCTGCTCTGCTGTGGAGCAAAGGCTGAGTTAGAGAAACAGCACAGCAAAGTGATCTGAAAATGAGGAGAAGTCAACTTCCTTGGAACTTCTGACTGTGCTTTGAAAAAGTGATAGAGTGACACTAGAGAGATAAGCCAAGTCATTAAAAAGATGTATTAGCTAAGTAGTCAAAGTATTCTTTTAGGTAAGTATTAGTATTAGTTAAGTATTTGAAGTATTGCTCTTGCTTGAGTTTAAAAGGTAGATGTGTTTCTTTTAGAACTCAGAAAATTTTGACATGCTTATTGTAAAAATCCTTTGAGATAGAGAAGTAAATGCACTGAATTTTTGCAGAAAAAAAAGAACCAATTTCCCAGATGAGATTTCCACATAACAAAGAGACTTAGCATGCCTTGGATACCCCTAAGCAGTCCTCGGTGGCTAGACAGTGTTTTGGTGTATAACCTGATCCACACTGAGCACTAATATGCAACTAGGTGGAAAGCCTGATCCCACATCCTGGTCATGTATGGTCAGACTCTTAGCACAAGAAGAGAACCAAGGATAGCACCAAGGCTAAAGAAACGAATCTATCTTCCTGAACTGTTCTTACTCAAGCTCATTTCCCATCAGGCAGGCTGTGTGTTAACCAAGCCAGAGTCCTCATTTTCCTCTGAACATAAATCCTTAGTTGATAGTTTTCCTGGGGCTACAAGGACCTTCATTCTCTGTAACTGACAGTATTACCCTCACATGCAAGATCAAGTTTTAAGGGCTGGTGAGATATCTTAGCAGACTATTTGCCTGTTTAAGCAAGCACAGAGGCCAGAGTTCAGTCCCCGGCTGGGCCAGCCCCACTAAGGGGGCAGAAAACAGGAGGATTCCTGAGTCTGAGCTCTGTCATGAGACCCTATATCAAATATATAGAAAAAGATTAAACATTAGCAAATATTTCTAAGAGTAATAGATCTTCATTCAATCGAGTTTCTCTTTTTTTCCTTAATCTTTAGTCTGCTGAGCTATCTCACCAGCTCGTGCACTGCACAGTCACAAGATAACATCAACACTTTTCTTCTGGAGTACTCAGCAGGGTGAGGTTCATGCTAACAATATCTTAATGCTCAAATTGTTTGCACCTTTTTCTCTTCTTAATTTCTTATGCACTTCTTTCTTTTTTTCTTTCTTCTTTCAATTTTACATACATATTACCATGTGGTAATATGAATAACTGGTTGGAAGACAACATTATGTATTACAAGGAATACTGTGAAATTCATATAACTGTAAGTGGGATTCTTTATTTCTTGTAACTTCTGTTTTAATTCTAGTTTGTGTTCTCTTTAACAATGAAAAACTGAGCTGCTGCTTTTTACATTTAGTAGTCTGAATTGTCTTCAGAAGAGTTAGAATCTCTTTTAGCTTTTAAATGTTTTAAGAAATTCTCAACTCCATGTTCCCTAATCCTCCTCATTTAAGACCCTTCATGCCTAGCTGAAATACAGAAGAAGGAAAAGCAACAGGAGAAAAGGAAAACTAAAAAACAACAAGAAAGGAAAGTAAAAAAAAAAATCGGTGGAGACGAAGGGGATAGGAGGAGAAAGAGAAAAGAAGCAAAAAAAAAAAAAAAAAAAAATTAAGTCTAATAAAATGGGAGTGGTCTCATGAGCACTTGAAGACACGGCCAGCAACATCAATTGCTGGTGGATCCAAGAGCAGTGAGAAAGAGGGGGATGGTTACACCCACCAACCTGCAGCACACATGTGAGCCTCACGCACAGATGGAAAAGTGATTTGCTGTTCCCACAGCAGCAAGCCTTACTACACCAGTGCGTCGCCCATTCCAAAGCTGATGTTTTTCTCTGGTCTTACTGCCAAGAACGTGTGGAAACACGAAACAAGCTCCTTTGCCAGCGGCAGCTGAGGCGCTGCCCTGACCGCTGCAGCCAGGGACACATGCAGCCCCTATCCTGCTGGGTTCGGTGCAAGCGGGGAGATGATGCTGTGCGTCTCCTGCCAGCACTCTCTCAATCAGGTGAAGAGGCCAGCAAAGCCAAGGAACCTTCAGATTCTCCTGCCTGATCTCTGGCTGCTTTCCATGTTTCCTGGATCTGGACACAGTTTGAGTCTCCTCTGGGCTCTTGCTCCAGTGAATTTTCAAAATGGCAGTGGGGTCTATCATGAACCTGCTAAGCGCTGTATTCCATCTTCCTCCACTGATGGCAGAATTTATTTGCATGTAAGATTTCCTCAGCAACTGAGTTCCAATTCTGTATCTCTCCCACAAATGTAAAGCAAAACGATTGAGAAGTCTGGAAATTTTCAGAAAAATCTTTCAATGAGCACAAAGAACATTCTTTTCCACCCCATGTTCCAGGAGACCATCTATCTTTATTGCTGTTGGGAAAAGCATTGTCTCCTGTATATTTGAAATGGACCCAAGTGACATTGGACATTGAACAATATGACAGATTGGCAAGACACAAGTCTTGGATTCCTGGACTTTCTCTAGAACTTAATGCAAGATGGACTCAAATCTGGAAATAAAGCTGGTGCCTTGGATTTCAACATGTGTTTGTCTCCTAGGGTTATTGTAACAAATCACTACAAACTTAGTGGCTTAAAACAACAGAAACCAACTCCCTCACAGTTCAAGAGGCCAACTCTTTAATCAAGGTGTCTGCAGGGCCACCCAGACTCCAAAGGTTTTTGGAAGGATAAGTTCTTGCCTCATCCAGCTTTTGGAGGCTTCAAGCACTGTGGCTCGTAGTCATATTACTCAAGCTCTGCCTCTATCTTTCCCTGGAATTCTCCCCCTTGCCTCTCTGTTCCTTTTATGTCTCTTGCAAGATTAGTCATTGGTTTTTTTATCCTATCATAATTCTAAAATGGTCTCATTTTACGATCTTCACTTTAAGTCTGTAAAAGACATTGGTCCAAATAAAACTGTAATCAAAAGTTTTGTAGGAAGATATATGCCAAAGTACCACAATTCATTCCTGCTATTTAACCGTGGATAAATCTTGAAATTACAAATACAAGTGATCTTTCACTTAAAATATCATTATTTAAGATTAAAAGTTTCATACACCAATAAAGTATCATAATAGACACCCACAGAAGCACAATCTAGAGTGAAGAAATAT
>PVKN010041218.1:0-10588 GCA_004027915.1 Capromys pilorides
GTCAATCCACATGACTGAATTTAATATTTTATAAGTTTAAAAATACCTAAAAATGATTTTTAATATCTCAAGCTGGGCAAAAATTCTTGTTAGTAAAAAAAGCTTTTTCTACAGCTAGTATCTAATAGCACTAAGGGAGTTTACAATCATTACTTCTTTTCAAGAACAAAAATACTAAGAGAATATTCATTATGATCACAATTTAAGTACCACAGTACTTAAATTACTATGACATGACCTCTACTTCAGAGAAGACTGAGTACACTTCAAGGGGCATTGTCAAGGCTGACAGACCAAAAATCTGACCTACCTGTTATATTTTTTAATGCTGTAGAACAAAAGCTGTTTGTAACGCTTTTCCCCTGCTTCTTTCCTGCATGCAGGCCTTGAGCGAGCAGGACTCTTGCAGATTTCACTTCACTGCCTGCAGACAAGCAGAGCAGGGGAAAGCGTTACTGTACGTGTCTGTACATGACTGCGATGTCCACGTGGCATCGACCCAGGGATAAATAGGGGGAACATAACTGTATCAGAGGAACCTAACTCTACTCCTACGACTCTAAAAGGTCAAATTTTTGGTCCAGCAACCTTGATCTTAAAAGTATTATTCAACAAAAGAGAAATATCGGAAAAATCACCTAGTACATTTAAAAGCCTAAGCCACTTCAGTGAAGGCTACAACTGTTCAATAAAGATCATGAAAGGGGCACATGAGTCCCTGAATCCACTTGTACCTACAGGATGGCTACTTCTGAGCTTTTAAGTATGTAAGTCAGTTAAGCTATTTTGAATTTGGTCTCTGTTGCTTACAAATGAAAAGATTTGAATTAAGGTACCATTCAGAATATACACACCAATTTTCAATTACACCTACCAGATGCACCTTGGAATGTAACTACTATATGCTATTAAATCCACAACTAGGATCAAGTAGTAAACAGGCAAACCACTCCAAATCAAACATTAAAAAAATAAATACAGATACTCTTCGTTTAACAACTGAGTTGTGGTTCTGTTGCTAAGTCGTTGAGCACATTGATCACTACATGAGGAATTATACAAAATATGTACAATGTTGAAAACAAAGAAAGAGTCAAAGGAAACTCCAATTTAATGATTTTGCTTTCCTCTGTGTGACTCTTACATGTAGTACTGTCACACAGAACATGACAGAAAACAATATACAGCACAATCAGCAAAAATCACAATAGTATAGAAACAAAGTATACTTTAGAAAAAAAGATCTTGAGGCTCTATAAACAAGCTGTCGGAACTATACAGAAAAAAAAAAAAAAAAAGAAGGGTCATAAGCCTGAACAGCATTACCTTTGTCATAAATCCAAAGAATCATTAAATGAGTAGTACCTGAATAACACATTAAATCTGTTTCCTCACTAATATGCCTGGTTTGTAGATAAGCTGGAAAACTGAACCCCAAGGGCAGAGCAGCCCACCCCTGGCTCAACAGCCCCACCTGTTTCCTACAGGTGTTATGTGTGCAGCAGTGCAAAAAGGTGGGAACATTCTGTCTTCAACTGCACTAACCACCTGCTGATCACAGACCGTTTGGACGTAACACACAGATTACTAGAAATTAACTATGCTATAGTACTAAATGTGCAGATCACACACATTCCCTACAAATATTCTTGGGTTAGGAATTAATCACAAATATTACTTCTTGGGCCAGCGAGACAGCACAGCAGTCTAAAGCGCCTGCTTAGGCAACCGCAGGAACCGCAGTTCGATCCCCAGCACCACACACTGTGCCAGCCCCATCCCCAGGGCAGGCTGAGCCTGCCATAACAGGGGGGGTGGGGGGGGGGGAGGGAGGGAGAGAGAGAGGGAGAGAGAGAAAGAGAGAGAGAGATCAGTCACTTCTTGGGGCTGAGGAAATGGCTTAGTAGAATAAGCACTTCACTGGCAAGTGCAAGGGCCTGAGTTCAATCCCTGGTTCCACAAAAAAAAAAAAAGAAAGAAAGAAAAGAAAGAAAGAAAGAAATATCACTTCTTACACTTAGAAAAGTACCTCCTTCATTTTAAGGAAATATCATGCAACATAACACATATTCCAATATGATACAAAAAAGTATAATCTTTAAAATTCAAAGTTAAATTTATTAAAAACTTCAACTTTATCAGTAAATACGATTCATAAACAAGCTTCAGGATATTGCATCATATGGACTACCTCTACATAAGAATACAGTATTATACAGAAAAAAATGTAATAGGTATAGCCAGATGAGGGGCTGAATGCTTATGATCCCAGAACTTGAGAGGCTCAGGCAGGAAGACTGACACGAATATAAGGTCAGCCTGGGCTACATAGTAAGCTCAAAGCTGGCCTAACCTACATGGTAAGACCCTTCCTTAAATAAATAAATTATAATTCACACAGTATTTCTCTGATCATTTCTCTACCACCTTGGAAAAGAGAAAAAAAATCTAATTAACATTAATTATAACGTAAAACCTAACAAGCAGATGAAAAATGTCCAACATCATTAGTTATTAGAGTAATAGACATCGAAGCCACAGTGAGGTACCAATTCATAACTACTAAGATGGCTATTATTTTTAGAAGAAAAATAAGATTTAGCAAGAGAGGAACAGAGAAAATATCTTAAAATGTTCCATCTGGAAAACAATCACTGGGCCAGGGGTGTAGCTCAGCAGTACTGGCAAGCACAAGGTCCTGAGTTCAATTCCCAGTACCAAGAAAAAGAAAGGGAAAAGGAAAAGAAGGGAGAGAAGAAAGGAAGGAGGAAGGGAGGGAGGGAGAGAGAGAAAGAGAGACAGACAAAGAGAGGGGGGGGGAGAGAGAGACTAACCTAACACACTGGAAACAATCATGAAAGAACATAACTGCCATCAACAACACCGCACTGTCCAGAATGGTAGCCACCAGTCATACAAAACTTTAAGCATTTCCAATGTGGCTCATTCAGATGGAGGTAAGCTCCAAGTATAAAATAACCCTGATTTCAAACTTAGTATATGATGAAGTAATTCAATATTTTATTTAGGTTATATGCTGAGATGACAATATTTCAGACAAACTAAATTAAACTATGCTTAATTTCACCTGTTTCATTTGTACGTTTTTAAAATATAGCAACTGAAAATTTTAAAATTGAAGATATGTTCCAACCTGTGCCTCACATTTTTTTTTTTCAGCACTAGCAGATGAACCCAAGGTCTCCACACTGGACTGCATTCTAGCCTCTTTTGTTTTGAGGCACAGTCCCAGTAAGTTACTAAGCTGTCGGAGCTCAAACGTTAGCTCTTCCTGCCTCCCTAAGCTTCCCAGAGTGCAGGAATTACAAGCATGTGCCAACACTCCCAGCTTACATTTCTACTGATGCTTATGTAGACCTAGAAGCTAACAACGCAATGCATTTAAAACTTGGGAAGAAAGTGATGTTTCATCTTAAAATCTCCATTCAAACTATCTGTCAAGTAAGGATACAAAATACATTTTTAGATTTAGAAATGTTTTTTATTTTTCTATTCTTTCTCAAAATGACAATGGAAGATAGACTTCACAGAAAAAAGCAGGAGCAGAAGAAGTAACAGTAGTTGTCACTGAGAGACAAAGACAGTCCTAACCTAATGATAAAGCCAAGTCCCAGGAACACTACGGAGCAGGCCAGAAGAGAAGCATCAGGCCAAACAGAAGAGAACACAGACTTTAGGAGAGCTGTCTGCCAGGAGAAGAAGCCATTAGAGTACTTGAGAAAACTGAAAACATGGCCTCAAAAGAGAGCTGGGAACTAATACAATGAACAGAAAACCGAACAAATGGCAGATCTAACTTGAGAAACAACAGTTGTCAAAACAGAAAAAGTAGGGGGACTGGGGAGATAGCTCAGTAGAATAAACGCTTGCCTGGCAAGCACAAGGTCCTGAGTTCAATCCCTGGTACTGCAAAAAAAAAAAAGAAAAAGTAGTTCCTATGTGCCACATAATCTATTTCTGAAGACTTTCATCATCACAATCACCAACATAGAATGATTTAACTAAACAATTTTTTTTTTTAAGAAGGTACAGGAGTGAGCATTTTGGGGCTAGGACACATAAGGGCACTAATTTGAAAAACTGAGTCACCCTCTTCAGGTAAAAAATGTTAAAATACCTAAAACTAAAAAAATGATCAAGATGATATAAAATATCTAAACACAGAATACATGAATATAGTCAAACCTATTAAAGATATCATACATTATTATGATTAAAATATAAAGAAAGAAACCATCTACCCAGAAAGAATTCTGATCCTTAAGCTTTATGCTAGTAACTTACGTGAAGTGAAATTTTATTTCACTGGAAAGGGAGGACAGCAAGCCAGTTTAATTTTGTTCTTAGAACTATCTTCCAAAACCAGGGATCAATATGCCAAAACACCTTTCCACTGGGTTTTGCATCCCTTTTGTGAAGACCAAATTATACCACAGATAAAACTCAGATAACTTTCTGAGACTCTTTTTAGAGATACTATCAAATAATAGTAATTCTGTGCTTTATCTCAAATTAATAATTCAAACCTACAGGTCGTAATGCTGATTCCACTTTGGATCAAGTGTATTCTTCACAGTATCTGTAGAATGGCACTGTCCAGACCCATCCACCACCACCTTAGCAAATGGATCAGGAAGTCCTGTGAAAAAAAAAAAAGACATTTTCTTTTGTTAAAGGAAGATTGATATATAAGATTAGTCACATAAAGATTACTACTTGGTACAAAAATTATTCTTTACTTTTTATTTATAAATTTATTTATTTATTCTTAAAAGCTAAACTTTAAGTATAAATGCAAAGTGGTATGTTTTCAAGCAGGTATCAAAGTTACTTCCACATGCACACCTGCAATCCCAGCACTCGGGAGGCCGAAGTAGGACTGCTGTGAGTTCCAGGCCACTCTGCCGGTTTGAACTACACAGCAAGACTTTGTCTCAAAATAGAAAATTACTTCTACATTAAATGCCAGGAGAGTACTGTTGCTATTTTTCTACCTCAAAACAGTCTCAATTTAAAGGTGACTTCATATGTATGGGTTTTTCTTTTTCCTCTTGCTTGTCTTTTTTGAGACAGGGTCTTGAGCTCACTTTGTAGCCCAGGCTGTCTCAAACTCACAACAATCCTGCCTCAGCCTCCCATGTCCTGGGATTACAGACATACACTACCACACCCAGCAAGTGTAAGTTTTTAAGAACTGTTACCATACTTATGACTTCAGAAAGATAAACACAATATTCATGGTGCTCTCTCTTCCCAAATGGCTCCCTTAGCAGCTCACTGAAAGGGGTTTGTCTGCTTGGAGGGGGGTATTGTTTTTCTCCTCCAGAGATAAGGTTCCACTATGTTGTCCAGGTTGGCCTTAAATTCCTTATGTAATCCAGGCTGACCTCAAATTCTTAGAAACTGTTCTGTCTCAACCTCTCAAATGCTGGGATTACAGGCACCACCACATTCAGCTTTCTAAAGATCTTATTAAATTAGGTTTTCACATAGACATACATGATCTATGTGCTATGCACGGGTACCAACTCCCCATGATGAATGTAACATTATGTATTATAAACACATACTACTAAAATTAAAAATAACAACAACCATAAAACCATGGGCTATAGAGAACTCAAATTAGCAAGTTTTTCTGAGTAACCTGCATGAGTGATGAGAGATTGAACCCTAAATGCAATACCCTGCCACAGAAGAGTTACAACTTGCTATGATTTAGATCTGGACTGTCCCCCAAAAGCTTCGTGTGCTTGGAAAGGCACTATGCTCACAAGTGGATGGCCCATGGTGCATTCAGGCTGACCTACTGCAAGGAGGGGGAACTGGCAGGCACTGGAGGTGACCTGGAAGGCTCTCTTCCTTGATTCTGCCTCCTCCTTCTCCGCCTCCTCCTCCTCCTCCTCTTCCTCTTCTCCTTGGTCACCAGGACAGAAGCAGCTTTCCTCTGCCAGACCTTTCTGCTACACCGTTTCTGCCCTGGAGCCAGCTAAACCAGGGTCTAGAACTGTGAGCCGGATAACCCCCTCCTCTAAGCTTCAGGTGCTGGGTATTTTGTCATAGTGACAGAGAATATCCAAGACAGTTAGTGCTGATTATATGGGGGTTGCGGGAGCTGAGAATAAACAATGGTGGGCTGTACTGATTAAAACAGCAAACACTTAAAAACCACTTTGATGCCAGGTGTGGTGGCGCACATCTATAATCCCAGCACTTGGGAGGCTGAGGCAGGAGTATTGATGTGAGTTTGAGACCAGCCTGGGCTACAAAAGTGAGCTCAAGGCCAGCCTGAGCTGCACAGTGAGATCCTGTCTCAAAAAGAACAAAAAAAAAACCACTTTGATGAATACTATCCATGCTTTGCATATATCCTTAATCATAATAACTCTATGAGATAGCTTTAAAATAGGCATTAGCCCTATTTTACTGATAAGAAAACTGACATACAAAAGGGTTAATTAGCCTAAGGTCACACACTAGTAAGTAATCTAAAGTTTAGATTTTAATTTCAAGCGCACGCTGGCTAGCTGCTGATTTCAAGTCCTCAACAACTATGCTGTATGCCTCCCACTGCCACACTGCATAATTCAGCAGCACATATGTGAGCTAAGAAAACCACAATAATATTTTGAACCGTAATGAAAAAAGCATGATGGGACTCACCTGGCTAGGGCTTAAAAAAGGACAAACAGGTAAAGGAAGACTTTCCTAGCAACAAGAACACCACCCAGGAGCCTAGGATGACACCTGAAGGGCACTGAAGAAACTAACCAAACTGTGATAAAGTATAAAGTTAAATGCTGCTAGGACTAATCCAGTAAGAGAGGCTTAGAAGTCCAGAAAATAGGTCTACAATGACAAGTCTCAGGGAGCCATTACTGGTTCTTGAGCTGTACTTCCAGCCATGTGTCTACCAGCATGGAGAACACTAAAAACTCTCACTATTAGACCTTGAGTCTAGACATCCACCTAGAGCCTCATGGGGGGGTGGGGGGGTTTCTTTTCCAGAGGTGGTTGGATCCTGAGTGTGTGACAATGAGATCAGGGGTGTGAGGTTACTAATCACTCCACTGACTGGTTTGGCATAGCTCTGGCTAAGATTAAGGGTTACCTAAGGGCAGGTAACCTTGATAAAATATAATAGAAAAGAGGGTTAGTGTGGTCACTTGTCACCTGGCGTGCTGCCTTTTGCCTGCTGTGAGCTATTTCTCCTCTGTGTCCCCTCTGCCGTGCCACTTTACCTTGGAGCCGGCCAGCTATGGACTAGACTCTCCACACACTGTGAGCTAAAAAGACTTTTCCTCCTTTAACTTTTCATGTTATGTGTTGGGGGATAGCTCAGTGGCAAAAGCATCTGCCTGGCATGTGCAAGGTCCTGTGTTTGATCCCCGGTACAAAAAAAAAGAAAAAGAAAAAAAAAAAAACTTTTGGGTGTCAGGTGTTTTGTCTCAGCAGTGAGAAAGTAACAAAACATATAGCAAGAGTAGGATGAGAAGACAAGGAACAAGAGAAGCCACATAAAAGGAAAAGGAAACAGGACAGGAGAGCTGCTTTAAAATATTTAATAAAAATTAATAAGAAACCAATGTCAAAGATGACACAATAGTTCTTTTCCTGTCCAAGGCAATAGTGGTCCTTTCCGTTGGTCCTTCATTTTTTGAGACAGGGCTTCTTTACATAGTTACCCTGAACTCACTGTGTACACTAGGCTGGCCTTGAACTCACAGTGACCGTCCTGCCCTAGCCAGGATTACAGATGTGTGTCACTACAATAATGATCCTTCTGACAAAACAAAGTCAGGAGAAGCTGGGACAACAAACACTAAAGAAACAAAAATGGCATGTAGATGAAGAGTCAAGAACAACCAGAAATTGCCTATCCAGTTCCTCAATTCCACAAGTCTTTCTTCAGCTAAATAAAGATGAAATTTTAATACATCTTAGAATTGCTAAGTTAGGGTAGCAAATATACTTAAATATACTGTTCTTAAAGCTTAGTGCTATTCATATTATTTCAACAACTCCTATAAATTTGTAAATGTGTTTTTTTATTTTATTGCATCGGAGGCCAAGACGACACCCCTGGGGATCTAGGGCTGAGATGGTGCAGCTGGCATGTAGGGACAAGGATTGAACTCAGGTCCTTGTACTTGCCAGGTCGGTACTTATTCCTCTGAGCTATCTCTCCAGGCCCCTGTAAAAATGCTTAATGCAAGAGTTTTGGGATTTTTTATTTCTTCCTTCAATAACACTGAGAAGTATTTTCTCCTGAGAAGATTCCATTCTATATTCTTCTCTTGATTTTAATCTCTAAATAAACATATAAATGTATGTATTAAGCAAAAACAAAAAGCACGTGTCTAGCTTTCACTTTGGGTATTATTCAACTAGTTAAACAGAATTAAGAGGGGCTGGCAAGATGGTTCACTGGTCTAAAGTGCCTGCTTAGGAAAGCTCAGGCAACTGTAGGGACTGCGCCCGGTTTGATCCCCAGCACCCCATGCTGAGCCAGCCCCACCACCAGGGCAGGCTGAGCCAGCCATAAAATAAATAAACAAGCAAACAAACAAACAAATAAATAAATAATTTTTTTTTTTTTAAAAAGAATTAAGGATTAGCCAGGCAGGGGCTAGGGAGGGTCCTGAGATCAATCCCTGGCTCTACAAAAGAAAAAAAAAAAAAAAAAAAGATTACCTAGGCACTGTTGTAACCCTAGTACTGGGGGAGACTTGAGATAAGAGGCTAACCAGTTTGAGCCGCTCAGAGCAACTTAGTCTCTGTCTCTTTAAAAAAAAAAAAAAAAAAAAAAGCTGGGGACATGGTTTGGTCCAAAGGCCCTGGGGGGGTCCAGCCCCCAATACTGCACGAAAGAAAAAAATTAGAGTTCAAGAGAAACTTTTTAGCGGGCCAGGGAGATAGCAGCCTGCTTGGCAAGCACAAGGTGCCAAGTTTGATTCCCAGTATCATTCATTCATTCATACATACATACATATTTTAAAAAATAAAAAAGAATGCCAGGTGTGGCGGCACACGCCTGTAATCCCAGTACTTGGAAGGCAGAGGCAGGAGGATCAGTGTGAGTCTGATACCAGCCTGAGCTACAAAAGTGAGCTCAAGGCCAGTCTGAACTGCATAGCGAAACCCTGTTTCAAAAAGACAAATAAATGAACAAACAAATAAATAAACAAATAAAAGAGACACTTTTTATACAAACCCCCAGGCTTATTAATCATGAAAATTTAAGTCCCAGTTTCCTATTTTTATTCTGTTAAGTGACACAACAAACCAAAATATAATCTCTATATCTTCAAAACAACAACTTAAAACTAATGACATTACTCTGCAAAAACTTTAAGATCCAAATTACTCCGAAAAACTACATATTTTCTAAAGCTAGTGAGACCTCTGGTGGTAAATATAAAGTGGCTAAAGTGTTTCCTATATTTTAAAAATTTCTCAATTCTTCCCATCACTCACAAGGCAGATCAAATATCTTAGCTCAAGAAGATATACAAGTGTGTTTAGCTGCAAGTAATATTGAGAAGGAAATGGGGGGGGGGGGTGCTGGCTCAGGCTGCCTTAAAGGCAGGTCTCACGCTCCATGTCATGTGGAGGAAGGAACCAAACTGCAGTCCCTCCCATGACTTATATTGATTCTGAGTGACCAATCTAGCCTCTATAATAAATACTTAAGTATACTGTCTTAAAAATAAATCTTTGTAGGGCCGACGAGATGGTTCAGTGGTCTAAAGCGCCTGCTTAGGAAAGCTTAGGCAACTGCAAGGACCATGGTTGGATCCCTGGCACCACATGCTACACCAGCGCCACCCCCAGGGCAGGCTGAGCTGGCCATAAAACGAAAAAAAAAAAAAAAAAAAATCTTTGTGTGGGGGGTAGGAGGGAGGACTGGGTGTTGAACCTAAGACCTTCACACTGAGTATACCCTGGCCCTTTCTTAATTCATTTTGAGACCGAGTTGCATTTAGTAGGCCAGGGATATAGCTTAGCCCCACAGCACCTGTGTGGCAAATGTAAGTCCTGAGTTCGATTCCTGGAACAGAAGAAAGAAGAAGAAAAAAAGAGAAAAGAAAGATTACAGATTCTCAATTAGTCACTACTTGCACAGTAAATTCAAAGTTTCAATCCTTCAGGCTCAGATGCTCAGAGTGTTGGGGTTATAGGCATACACCAGCACATCTAGCCATGAATCTTTCCTTTTTCTGTCTTTTTTTTCTTTCTATTTTTGGCACTGGGGATCAAGCTCAGAATCTTGTGCTTGCCAGGCAAGTGCTTATGTCACTGAGCTATCTCTCCAACTTGATGTTTTCTTTTTAATGTTGTATTAAAGAGAGAAAAAAATCTAATACTAATGGAAATATTTTTTATATTTTCTCTTTACACAAAACACAGATAACAAAAAAAAAAATACAGAATGTGACTACAATTAATAGGAAAATCTACATATTGCTCTCCATAAAATTTCTAACCACCTGCTTCACAATTAACCATTTCCGTGATGAAATTTGGGGGGAAAAGAGGAATAATTTGTTTTTTAAAGCTAGTAGGC
>PVKN010041219.1:0-10592 GCA_004027915.1 Capromys pilorides
TGGCAGAGGGCATGATTCGGGGATTCTGGCTCAGGTCACACTGCCATGCTGGCTACAGCGTGGGCTAGACAAAGGTCACCTTTTCCTGCACTGATCTGGAAAAATGGCTAAAGAAGCCAATCCTGGTGGTGCAGCACTCTGGCTGAGGCAGGAGGATTGCAAGTTACAGCCCAGCCTGGGCAGTGTAGCAACTTAGCAAGAGCTGTCTCAAAATGTAAAAGGGGCTGAGGGCATAACCTAGTGTGAAGGCCTGGGTTCCATTCTCAGTACTAAGGAGACAGACAGACACACACATACATACACACACACACATACACACACACACACACACACTTTGTGTGTGTGTGTGTATGTATGTGTGTGTGTGTGTGTGTATGTGTATGAGAGAGACAGAAGAGAGAGAGAGAGATTAAGGCAGTTCCCTGTAGCTATACCAGTGGCCACTGTCCACCTGGAATTCCAATGTTTTTAAATTTGATAAGTATCAAATGCCATTGAACACATTTGGAGGACAAAGTTTCCCCAGCCTAGGGTGCCAAGGGAGCGCACCACATAAATCTGGGCCATCGGTAGCAAAGGTTAGTGCACCTCAAGACTGCAATGCTGAGTGAAATGAATAGACACGGAAGGTTTAGTAGCATGTGGCTTCTCTTGCACAAGAAACCTAAAGTATGAGTAATCTAAAAAGCAAAATAAAAGATGACAGGAAACAGAAGCAGACTTCATGAAGCTGGGAGGGACTGGGGAGGGGAAGTAAAATTTCCCCAGGGGCAATATGCATATGTATGAATTCCTCGAGGTGTTCACCAACAAATGATATTACACCATTGTCTTAGTTATTCTTCTCTCTTTGCTGGGACAAATACCCGACACCCATAATAAAGGAAGAAAAGGTTTATTCAGCTCACAGTTACTGGAGGTTTCAGTCCATATTGGGCTGGCTCCAAGGCTGAGTGGAACAGGGCGGAGAGCACCCAGTTCATGGTGGCGGAGCAGCAACAATTGCAACAGAGGCATCTGACCAACCAGGGCGCAGAGTCTATTGCTCTGTCTCTTATATTACATTCAGGCTCTCTGCCTCAGGCTCTCTGCCTGAGGCCACATCCATAATCCCAGCAGCACTAAAATACATAATCCCAGTGAATTATAACTTAGTATCAAACTCTAGAAGTCCCTGCCCTGTGACTGCAGGAGGCTTTGGGGGAACAACTAGACGCAAACCAGAACAACTGTCATTGATGTTGTGCCAACAAAAAGGGAAATGGAAATATAATAAAATATTTTTCTGGTGAACTAGGATCTCACTATGCAATTCAGGCTGACCTTGAACTCACTGAGTAGCCCAGGTTGGCCTCAAACTCACCATGATCTTCCTGCTTGAGCTTCCTGTGTTTATAGGCATGCACCACCACGCCCGGCTAATGAAATATTTTTCTAAAGATAAAAAAAATACATTATAACTAGAAGCAATGGCGACGACGTTACGAGGCCCTGCTGAGCCCGTGCAGGGTGCCCACGACTCTGGCCACAGCCAACACTGCAGCTCTGAGATCAGCTGCACGCAAGGTGGCTAGACCCTACAGGTGGGCGCGGCGTGGGAGCCAGGGAGCTCTGCGCCGCCAGGGGGCGCGCGGTGCAGAGACAGCCGCGGCCGGCAGGGGGCGCGCGCGGTGTGAGGACCGAGCCTTGGAGCCGCGGGCTGCTCAGGATGCGGTCTGCTCTGGCCACTGTGTCCTGAGATTGGAGAGGGCTCCGAACCTGGGGACCCGAGGAGAGGCGAGGCGCACTACTCTAGGGCTTCTGCTGGGAAGGGAGAAGAGCAAACTCCCTCCTCTCCACACTGGTCTCCCTGCCACACTCTGGACCCTAGGTGGCCCAGAGGAAGGCATGCCGCACTCCACCTCCTGGGGTCTGTGGTGCACCTGAGGCGCTGATGCGCTGAGGCCCTGAGCCTGGCTGCTCGGCGGAAGCGGCTTCCGGCCTGCACCCCTGGCAAGCACGCTGCTTAGGTAAAAAATCCAACCCGGTGTATGCTTGTAATCTCTACGCTACTAGAGGCTAAGGCAAGAGGACTATGAGGTTGGGTCCAGCCTGTTAGCAAGACCCTGTCTCAAAATTTAAAAAAAGAAAGAAAAAAAGAAAGAAAGAAAGAAAGAAAGAAAGAAAGAAAGAAAGAAAGAAAGAAAGAAAGAAAGAAAGAGAGAAAGAAAAGGCGAAGCCCAGTGCGAAGGTCTTAGGTTCAGTCCCCGGTATGGTAAAAATAAATATTTTTAAATAGATAAATCCCAACCCTGCCCCAGCCCGTCGTGGGAGGACCAGGTGGGCCCACTGTGGAGCCTGGCAGCTTCTCTTTGGTGCCAGCCCCTGGCATTTCAAAGCCCTGTCCCCATCCCAGAGCTCCGTGCCTGCCACCCTCCACTTCAGAATGACTCAGAGCTCCCTGAGAGGTCTTGCTGGGAGAGGACGCGCCCTTCCAGCTCCCTGAACTGCGCCTCTCTTTACCTCAGTTTCTCCATCTGCCAAAAAGCCTCCTGTAATGTTTAACATCCTTTTACGCTGATTTTTCAGGTAGTCAATCGTCCAGGCTCTCACCCCTGGCTCCTCAGCCTTCCCTGGCTGCAATTATAACTGCCTAGGGAGCCTTAAACCATCGCGGCCCGGCCTCTCCCCTGCTATTCTGCTGTAATTGTTCTGTGGTGGAGCTGCAGGATTGTTTAAAAGTTCCCCAGATGACGGTATTGTGCAGCCCAGGTCAGCAAACTCTAGCATCGAATTCCCATTAAGAACTATTTGCATCCTCATAGGTCGCCCAAGGGGACAGAGACAGCTCTACACCACTTCCCTCTGGCATGTCACATCGGGCGGGGCCAAGGGCAAGGAAGGTAGCCAGAGCCCCTCCGCAGCCCAGGAGGAAGGATAGTGATTATCGCAGTGGGAGAAGGGGTCTCTATCTGCCCCTGCTTCTAAGTTGCTTCCCAGACACTGGTTCCTACCTGGCCGTCCCCTCTCCTGCCTCTCCTGCCTTCATTTCCAATCTGACTGCCTCGTGTCCAAGACTTGGTGGCAGCTTCTGTCATGTGGAATGGCTTTTCTGCTGTAGCCTTCCACCCCTGCTTGTGCGGTTTGCTCCAGGACAAGGTCCCTCTCCTCCCTCTCTGTTCCCAGCACCCTGTCGCTGAGCCCTACAGGGTAGGAGCCCAGAGAAGTGAGTCTCAGGGAAGGGACAATCTGAGGCCATGCTCAGACCCACTCTGGGAACTGAGAGAATCTGCTAGATGGACAGAGGAAGGTAAGAGGCATAGTGGAAGTGACAGGGCCAGGACTTGGGGACCTGGTTCCTGGCCCAGGGATGCTATTAACTAACTCCTTGATGCACTTGGCCAGTCATCATGGTTTGTCAGCCTGACTGACATAAGAAACACCTAGCAAACTCTTTACTAAAGCAGAGTTCTGGGTGTGTCTGTGGATGATTGACATGGAGGCGAGCCACTGAGAGGGGAAGACCCACCCCTATAATGGGTGCCATCAACCAATGGGCTTGTAGCCTGGGTGGAATAAAAAGCGAAAGAAGGAAGCGTAGTCAGTTTTTAGACTCTCTGATCTTCCAGAGTAGACATTGGACTCCAGATCTCCAGTGTTTTCAGCTTTACTATGCAGACTCATACCAGCAATCCTCCAGGGAACTGCCAGGTCTTGAACTTGGACCCGTGGTTTATCCTTCATCCCCTTTGTTCTACAGCTTCCAGATCCTTCAGCTGTCCAAGGTACAGACAGCCATTGTGGACTCTCCTGACTTTGTGTTTAGCTAATTAACCCTTTTGCATAATTGTACACTTTTTTTTCTTTTTTTCTTTTTTTTTTTGTCTTTTTGAGACAGGGTCTCACTATGCAGTTCAGGCTGGCCTTGAGCTCACTTTTGTAGCCCAGGCTGGTCTTGAACTCTCACTGATCCTCCTGCCTCAGCCTCTCAAATGCTGGGATTATACATGTGCGCCACCACACCTGGCTCTGTACACATATTTTCTGTCAGTTCTATCCCTTTAGAGAACCCAACTAATATAGTGTATCACCCAGCACCCAGCACTTGCCTCTGGGTTTCTACTGATTTCTGTTCAGTGAGGGGCTGTCTGGCATTCCTTTCAGTGTTGATATGGTGGAAGTTCTGTGACCTGAGGAAGTACATCCTAAGTCCAGAGAGAGGAAACTGGTGTTGTAACAAAAGACCAGAGCTGAAATAGTGACTTATTCCATAGTAATTTGAGTACCTCTTATGTTCTAGGCAGTTATACATGCTGAGCAGGTGGTGGTAAATGCAATAAAGTCCCTCCCCTTGGAGCTGGCAGCATAGGGGACACTCAGCATAAGGTGTGCACCCTCCCCCTGCATTCTGTATGTCCCAGTGGAGGAGTGCCTTGTTAACACTCACTAGAGGAACAGAATCAGTATACAGTATACATATAATAATGGAAGGGATTTAGGAATAGAAGTGTCACAGTAGCCAACATGAGCCAAAAGAATCCACAAAGGTCCTCTGTGCCTTTGGGTCCTCTAGGTCCTCTGACCCAGGACTAGAGCAGGTTGGAAGGCCTGGAAGCTCACTGCAGAGTCACCAGGAGGTCTGTGTCACAGCCCTGAAGAGGCTGCTAGGAGCATGAAGGAACTGGAGACCAATCCCTAAAGGCACCCACCAGGACCAGAGCTCACAGGATAGAAAGAGTGAGACTTCCGGGTCTTTCCCTTTTTATTCCTCCCAGGCTATAAGCCTATTGGTGGGAACCACCCACATCCGGGGAAAGTCTTCCCTCCTCGGTTTGTACCCTGCCTGTCAATCATGCGCAGGCGCACCCAGAGATCGAATAATCTGCTTGGCGGTTCTACTCAAGTCCAGCTGACATCTCTCAGTTAAGGACCTCAGGGGTGAACTGTGGCCCCTCAGCAACAAGGCTGTGAGGATCCCATTAGTGAGGCAGGAGGATGAGGTTGCTTGAGGGAGACAGGTACAGCTAGAGCTCCAGGTGCAGGAGCCAACACGGGGAGACTCCGAGAGCTCTAAGTGGATGCCGCCAGGTGGCAAGCAGAGCTGGCCTGAGGAGAGGCGGGGCTGCAGTCTCCGCTAGGATCCTCACAGGAGGAGAGGAAGAGAGACGAAATCACGTGAGAGGAGATGAGTGGATGAGACAAGGGCACGGGGACGCAGCCAGTGGAGTTGATGCATAAGTTGTCTGGGGTTAGCTCATGAATAACAAATTTACTTGTAAATAGCGGTTGGTTTTTGCTTACTATGTTTATTTTTCATATGCAGGGGCTTTTTTGTTTGTTTGTTTTTTCCAGCACAAGGGATTGAACCCAGGGCTGTCCATAGAGGTTGGCTGTCCCCAAACTCTTGTTTCTTGAAAATATTTTAATTAATATGCTTAGATATTGATAGAGAAAATGTTAAAGAGCACTCTCCTAGGAAAACAGTAAAACAAAACTTTATGCCCAAATAATTACAGGATAACAATCATTATTTTAAGACAGGGAATTGTTTCAGTCACCCTTCCAGAATGCTGGGATCGCAGGAACGCCATCACAGCAGGCTTACAAGTATTTTTTAAGCAGCTCAATTGAAGTTTAATTGACACTGAGTAAATGATACCTACTTGAAGTATACAACACGATACATTGTGACGCGGCCCTATCACGTACGTCCAGTCAGTGAACACGCCCCCTGTGGCCCTCGGGTTCCCTGATTCCTGCCCCTCTCTTATCCTTTCGCTATCTCTAGGCAACCCCTGATGTGTGTGCTCTTGCTACACAGCACCTTCATTTCCATTTCCTAGAAGAATTTGCAATGGAATCGGAGTGTGTCTCATTTGTCTTATTTAACTCGGCATAATTAATCTAAGATCCATCTGCATCGTTGTTAGTACCAATACTCTTTTTCTTTTTTAAAAAATTATTTATTTATTTATTTATTTATACATGTATGTATTCACTTATTTGATATAGGGTCTTGCCACGCCGTTCACACTCACAGTGTTCCTGGGATTATAGGCGTGCACCACCATGCCTGGTTTCGGGGCCAGCACAGCATGGCTAGGGTTATGGGGCCCACATGGCAAGTGGTATCAGGGATTGAACTTGGGTTCTCGCACTTGTCCAGCAGGTGCTTGGACCGCTGAGCTATCTCCCCAGCCCCTGCTTTCTTTTTAATTGCAGAGCAGAATTCCACCACGCATGGATCGACCACAGTGTGTTACCCATTTACCAGTGTGACATTTGGGTAGTTTCTAGATTCTGGCTATTGTTGAAAGGAAAAGCTATTATGAGCACTCATGTACCAGTCTTGCAAAGGAATATGCTTTGATTTTTTCTAGGGGTAGAACAGGTAAATCTTAATACCTGGATAAAAGCCTTGTACCCTATATATGATCCGTAATAGTGTTGTCCTGGTCCATGACATATATTTTAGCTACCTTAACAGTGTGTTTTGCAGAGAAGCTTTGCATTTTGATGGAATATAATATAATATTTTATAATATATAATATATAATAATACATTATTTTTCTTAGATTGGTCTGACTTTTGGTACATTCTAATAAATATTTGCCTGACTCGTGGTCAAAAGCATTTTTTTCTTATGTTTCTTCTAAAAAAATTGTAGTTTTGGATTTTACACTTCATTCTTTAATACATTTGAGTTCATTTTGCATATTACATGATGTATGGATCCAACTTCACTTTGGCCTACAAATATAGAAACTGTGGCAGAACCGTTTGTTGCAAAGACAATCTTTCTTCAGTGAATTGCTTTTGCACTCTGTCAAAATTCATCTGTCCATGTATGTGTGGGTTTGTTTTTAATTCTATTCATCTATTTGTCTTTGTTTTAATACTATGCTATCTTGATTACCGTAACCTGATAGTACGCCTTGAAGACAGGGTCAGTCCTTCAGCTACTGTTTTTCCAAAATAGCCTTATGAATTCTGGACCTTTTGTGTTTCTGTCCAAGTTTTAAATCAGTTTGTCAGTTTCTATAAAAATCGGTAAGTGGGTACAGTGGCGGATGTGCAGAGTCTCCGCACTGCAGGAGGCTGAAACAGGAGGACTGAAGGTTCAAGCCCAGCCTGGGCCACTTAGCAATTCAGAGAGACCCTGGCTCAAAATTGAAAAAGAAAAAGAAAACAGAAATAAAAAGTAGTGAGGTTGTAGCTCAGAGGGAAGATCTTTGATTTCATCCCCAGGTCTGCACCCAGAACAAAACAAATCCTGCAGGCCTCTCTTTCTTGAGATCTCATTGAATTAATTTGGGCACAGCTGTTGTCCTGTGTTGTGTCTTCCAACATCTGAGCATGGTGCAGCCCTCGTCTGCAGGCTGCCATCATTTATCTCAACAGTGTGTTGCAGTTTTCAGTCTATAACATGCTCATTATTTGTCAAGTTTATTCCTATTTTATAATTTTGATGCTATTTTAATTTCAACTTTGTTATGGTTTGTGTCTAGTTGTTCCCCCAAAGCCTCATGCAATCATGGGGCAGGGACTTCTAGTGTTTGAGACATGAGTCATGATCCACTGGGATTATGTGTTTTAGTACTAATGGGACTATGGGTCTGAGTACTTCTGGGATTATGGGTGTGGCCTAAGGTGGATAGGCTGAGGCAGAGAGCCTGAATGTGACATAAAGAGAGACAGAGAGACAGATTCATGCTGTTGTTCTCTGGAGCCCTGGTTGGCCGATTGCCTCTGTGGAGATGGTTGCTATTCTACCACCATGAACTGGATGCCCTCTGCCTTGTTCCACTCAGCCTTGGGCCAGCCAAATATGGACTGAAACCTCCAGCAACTGTGAGCTAAATAAACCTTTCCTTCCTTCATTTTGAGTGTTGGGTATTTGTCCCAGAAACTAGTAAAAGTAACTAAGACAAATTTCCAACAGTTCGCTCAGAATCTACAGAAACACAATTAGTATTCATGGATACTGATCTTTGATATTTCAGTCTTGCTGAAAAGCCAGCAAGTTTTTCGTAGATTTCAATAGATTTTCCACGTTGATCACCACATCTCCACAAATAGTTAACAATGCCTTCTCTGATGTGGAGGAATTTTATTACCTTTTCTTTCCTGATTGTGATGTCTGAATCTCCTGCACATGGTTATGTAGAACTCGGGAGAACAAACATCCTTGTCTTATTCCTTATGTTGGCGCAAATGCATCCCATCCTCCACCAGTAAGAGTGATGCTGGATGTAGCTTTTGAGCAGCTGTCTCTATTCACGTTCAGAGAGTTCTCTTCCATCCCTACTTCGCCAAAAGTCTTTATCCTTAACATATGTGGCTTGTGTCACCTTTTATTCCATCTCTGCTGAAGTCATTACATAAATTTTCATCTCTAGTTTATTATTACAGTAAATTACATTAATTTTCACATGGCATAACTAGCTCGTAGTACTGGGATGAAATCCTATTGGTTACAGTGTGGCATTCTTTCTATGTTATTGATTATATGTCTTAAAGCTTTGTTAAAGTTTTTCCATACAAGTTGAGGAAGGATACTGGTCTGTAGTATTATTTTCTCTTAATGCCCTTTTCTGATCTAAGTATTAGAGTAATGCTGATCTCATAGGGAAAAAATGGAAATTATTCTGTCTCATCTAACATTCTGAAAGAGTATGTGTACATCTGATACTAATGCTTATTTAACTGTTTGGTAAAATTTACTGCTGAAGCTCTCTGGGGCTGTAGTGTGTTGTGAGAACATCACTAACGAAAATTTCATCTTATACTGCCTAGGAAATCTGTAGTGAATCACTCAACTCACCCCTGATATTAGAAATTTATGTCTTCTCTCATTTTTTTCTTTATTACTCTCCTTCAAGAACTAGATTTAGGTCTCATTAATTTTCTCTATTGCTTTTCTGTTTTCTTTTTCATTTATTTTTCCTTCTGATCTTATTATTTGCTTCTGCTTCAAGAGCAATGCTAACGTCTCTTGTGGTGTAGGTCTTGGAATTCTTCCAACTCTTGGGCATCTAAAAACTCTTACTTCATCATTCTTTAAGAAAAAAGTATTTTTACTGGGAAAAGGACCCTGGGTTGAAAGTTCTTTCTTTTCTGGTATTTTGTTTTGCTTTATTTGTGGCTCTGGGGTAAATCCAGGGCCTTTGTACTGATCCAATCTCCACACAATCCACTTTTAGCTTTGAGACAGGGTCTCACTACCTCACTAAGTGGCCCAGGTTGGGCTTGAACTTTTGATCCTCCTGACTTAGCCTCCCAGAGTACAGGGATTACAGGCACATATCACCACATCTGGCTTTTCCCGCTATATCTTCCACTGTTTCCTGATACCTGTAGCTATTCTTATATTTTTATTTATGTATACTGTGCTCATCCCAGGAGTTTTAATTTTTTTCTCATTATTACTGGACTTAAGCAACATAATATTCTTCATTTATTGTCTGTTTGGGATTCTTTTGCACTACTACTTATAGCTTACTGTTTTCACCAAATTTGGAAAAATTTTCATTCTCTTTTATATTCCAGCTTTGTTTAGAAACAATGGGCAGACAAAAATTATGTGTATTTGGGATGTTCATGAGATACTTTAGTGTATGTACACATCGCAAGACGATTATCACAGCCAATCTAATACATTTATCTTACGTAACTGAAACTTTGCTCTCTTTGATTAATGCTTCTATTTCCCCTAATTCCTGCCCCTGTAATTTTTCATAGGGGTAAAGGGTCTCACTACGCAGCTCAGACTAATAGTGGGCCTCCTGTCTCAGCCTCCCCAGCACTGGGATTACAGACGTGAGCCACCATGCCTGGTTGCTGTGGCTGACACAGCATCCAGGTTCCAGGGCCAACAAGGCATGTTGTACCAGGGATCGAACCCAGGTCCTTGTGCCTTACACTGCTGAGCTATCTCCTAACCCCTGCCCCTGTAATTCTACTCTTTTATGACTCAGGGTTTTCTAGACTCCACATATAAACATGATCACATCCTACTTTTCTTTCTGTGTTTGGTTTATTCCACTTAGCACCATGTTTGCCAGTTTCATGCATGTTGTTGCCAATGGCAAGATTTCTTTCTCTTCTAAGGTGGAAAAATATTCTATTATACATCACTGAATAGACATCTATCATTTTTTAAGCTTTCTCCCCTCCCCAGTTTTTATGCTTTGTTATACTGAATAATGCTATAATAAACCTTGAGACTACACGTATCTCCCCAAAAGTAGTAATTTCACTTCATTTATTTATATTCTCTGAACTGGGATTGCTAGATCATAGAGTAGTGAAATTTTATTATGTTTTGATAGACCTCTGCACTGTATTCTGTGTTGGTTGTGCTAATTTGTACTCCCACCTGTAGTGTGCAGGGCTCTTCTCTTCCCTGTGTCCCTGCCGATGTATGCTATCTTTCTCAGTTACTCTTCTCTCATTGCTGGGATAAATACCCAATGCTTAAAATGAAGGAAGGAAATGTTTGTTTAGCTCACAGTGACTGGAGGTTTCAGTCCATACTTGGCTGGGTCAAAGGCAGAGTGGCACAGGACAGAAGGCATCAGTTCATGGTGGTGGCAAAGAGCAAGAGGAGCTG
>PVKN010041220.1:0-10644 GCA_004027915.1 Capromys pilorides
GCAAACTCAGGCAGGAGACAACGAAGGGAAAACATCTCACCATGTGACGGACTCAGAACTGAGGGCATTCCACCAGGTAGCATAAACGCAGGGGAGGCCTGCAGCCTAGCATGGTTCATGGGGACCGTGCTGAATAGGAGTCCACAGTGAGCAGTTGGTTAAAGCCATTTGAAAGCTTGTGGATGAGTATCAGTCCCTGTACTTCAAGTACAGCAGAACCTGTATTAGAACTCAAGAACTTTGAGATGAAAAGGAAGTCACACCTGTAGCTAAATATATTAAAAGGCAACGAGTAAAATTTTTCCAGAATCAAGATTGTTTTTGTAAGAAGGCTTTATAAGGCAGTATGTAGCATATAATTCCTGAATGGTATGGTAGAGACATTCTTAGCATACAGCTAAATATAACCACTCTCTGCCAGCTATTGAGAGTGGTGATGTGAGGGTTTTAAAGTCAGGCATCTGGGAAGCTTTCTGACACAAGGTCCTGAACTTCAAAGTGGGATCCTGGTAAGCCTCAAGATGGCGCCTTGGAAGCATTTCCAAGACTAGTGCCCTATCTGCAGGGTGACCCAATGCCGCTCTCCTTAGAGGCAGGCGGATGGTTGGGATGCCTCCCGACTGAGAACACAGTGACCCTCACCATATGTGATCAAGCCTCAGGTCTTCACAGTTACGGTGGGTCTTTGTTAGTCTAGAAGTTGGAGATCGCCTCCTGTACTTAATTCTTTATTGTTTCTTTGTCCTACCTCCGGTGTTTGTCCCACATGACCAACCAATTTGCTCAGTTTAGGCAATCAAATTAGGTGGATTTTCCCAGATGTGAGAAGATCAAAACAGCACTTTGGCAGTTTTGAACCAGGGTAGATCTGAGAACTGATTGTGTGTCTCACGTCGTCTTCGTCATCAGTGGTGACAGACCTGTGCCATGCCTACTAACTTGGGCTGTTGGTGTCGCAGAAAGCTCTGAAGTGTTCACCATCACTGTCCCTAATTATCTTTTCACAGGCTCTTTAAAATTCTGTCTTTTTTTTTTTTTTTTTTGCGGGACTGGGGTTCAAACTCACAACCTTGCACTTGCCAGGCAGGCATTTGTGCCACGGAGCTATCTCCCTGGCCCCTCACAGGCTCTTTAGAGGAACTTAAGTTTCTTTTTTTTTTTTTAAATGTTAAGAATTTTAGTAATTCATCACAAAAGCAATGACCAAAATGATGTTAATAAGAATTTTTAGCTAAAGGAATTTTAGAAACAGCAGTGCAGAAAATAGCATTAAAATGTTTGCATAGTTGCAGTCATTTTAGAATGAGAAACTTCAGAATTTGATGATTACACAAGCGTGAGACCGACAGTGAAGTTGAGTAGTGCTGGGAATGAGTGTCTACTGCCCAGTGTTTGATTATAAAAATTTTCAAACATACTAAAAATTAAAATAATTTTATAATATCCTACCTAGGCGTTAGTTAACTGTCCTTCATCATGTATCCATCAGTTCATGAATCCAGATTACTAATGCATTTAAGTTCCAGACTTCCATACCTCCTCCTCCATTCTTCAGCATATGATAATGCATACAGTGCTGTCAAGATAGAAAATGACACCCTAGAAAGTTCCCCTGTGGCCCTTTCCAGTCAGTCCTTGTCTTCTGCTTAACTTTCAAAGGTAGCCACTCTTCTCTTTTCTACTGTAAGTTAGAGTTTCTGTTCTTTAACTTATTGTAAATAAAATCACATCAGATACTCTTCTACAAGGCTTCTGCACTGTCCTACTGATCGGGAGATTTAGCCGCATAGTGGATGTACATTATTCATTCAGCAGGTCACTTATGACCAAGTAGTGTTCTATTCATTGTATACTGTAGTTTGTTTACCCAGTTTCTTGTTGGCTACCTGGACTGTGTCCAGGATTGGCAATTATAGATAAAGCTACTGTGATCATACTTACATAGGTCTATGTGAACATACGTGTTTATTTTTCTCTTGGGTAAATAGGATTAGAATTGCTGGATTGATTATAAAGTAGTTTTGAAAGAAAATGTTTCTGTTTTCAATGCAGTTGTTCTGTTCCCTGAATTTTATATTTTGGGTGTGTTAGAAAGGTATACACTATTTTTTATGATCCATGTTGAAATATTAGGAGAAGTAGGTTTGGGGTAGAAATGGTTTCATCCATGGTTAACAGTAGGTATTATTTGAGGGAAGCAAAGATTTGTCTGCCCGAAACAGCTCCTTGGAAGGTTTCTATGCTTGGAATTTTAGCTTTAGTTTTTCTCCTTGACGGTTGAAGCTCCGAGCATGGTGATCTATTAGCTAGCAGAAACAGCGCTGGTTTGTTGTTGTTACTAACTTTTGCCACCCGTTTTCAATAAGTAAACTAAGACTCTCATTGTTAATAAAAAACTACTGTTTGTTGGTAGATTTGGAGGAAGTAGTTTAAAATAGTGTGCCAGTAGTCTGTCCTTGGTAAACAGTGTGAGAGTCACCTGGACAGGGACATCCCCCAAATGACTATGAGAAAACAGGGTGGGAAGAATTCTACCTCACAGTTTTGCATAGGGGATAGCTATGCTTTTGCAGGACATTTTAGCCTTTAAAGATCCTATTTTCAATGTTGCCCTTTTATTCAGCCCAGCACTATACTCTGATGGCTTGCTTCTTCACTGTGTTTTATCCTTCCTGCCAGTTCTATTATGTAAAGCATTCACCTGTACTAGCCTGTAAGATTATAATCGTATGCACATTTCCAGTGCCCATATTCAGAGATATTTGTGTATGATCTATCCAGTTTTTCCTATTAGATTTTTAAGGGCTTGGAAATTTGGCTTCTACTGTAAATCCTTATAATGCTCCATACATTGTAAATATGCAATAAAAATGTTTAAAACATAATGGCATTTTTTGAAATGTATTTCTATGTTGTCACTTGGAACAATAAGTTTGATTTCTGTTAATAAAGACCATATAATCTTGGGAGAAATAAGTTATACTTGCTTCATAATATCTGATGAACTCTGAATCTTTGAATTTATTTAAATTGTTTCTGTAAAACATTATTTTGCCTTGTCTTCTGAGATCTGCGACTAAGACAAAATGTGGCATCTTTATTTTGAAATAGTTTGTAGTCTTAGGGCCGGACTGATAGCTCAGCAGACTAAAGCGCCTGCATAGGCATATCTCAGCAGCTGGGTTCGATCCCAGGCCTGCCACGCCGGCCCTGCCTGCGGGGCACACTGAGACAGTGATTGAGAGTGGGCGTGGTGGCATGTGCCTGTAATCTCAGCGCTTGGGAGGCTGAAAACAGGAGAATCACTGAGTCCAATCTACCTAGTGAGGCCCTGTAGACTGTGTCCTAAATACAGAAAGAAATAAAAAGAATAATTTGTAATCTTAAGAAATAGACTTTTCTTTCCATCTCCAGCAGATACAAACCTGTCTTCCTTCAGGCTTGGCATAGAAATTCAGTGCTTTCTGCAGGTCTTGCATTGTCAAAAATGGTTTATTCTCACAGAAGGTATTTTATATGTCTACTATACATATGTAATAACTACATTATATAAGATTGTATATATACTATATATATACACTACTGTATGTATGTGTGTGTGTGTGTATAGTGGGAACTAAACTCAGGACCTTGCACTTGCCAGGCAGACACTGTGCCCTGGAGCTACATCCTTAGCTGCAGAGGGTAATACCTACATTTCCTCTGTCCCTACCAAGAAGTCAATTGAGTTTTTGGTTGTGTTTTGTGGAACCAAGAGGTGAACCTAGGCTCTCCCACATGTTACATAAGAAATCTATCTCTGAGACCCACTTCATGCACTACCAGCCCAGAAGTCAAAGTGCGTTTTCTTTTCCCAGTGCTGAGGATTAAACCCCAGCCAAAGCATGCCTGGCAGGCACTCTACCGCTGACCTACATCTCCAACCCAGAAAGACCTTTCTGAAACAGAAGTATGTTTTAAATACATAGCGAAAACAAGAGTAGCCACATTTAAAATAACAAAATGGTATTCTATAAATAATAGCAGCTCCAGAGTAGATACAAGGAATTTTGGATTATTAGAGTTTGGGAATTGACGAAGTTAAGTACCTTTGCATGATAATTCAACACAAACAAGTTAGAGAATACATTGATAGTAACAATTTCTTTTACATATTAGTTGTGTCCACCATACCTAGATTTGTCATTATACACTTGATAGCAGAAGTCTGGTCTAAAATACACAGGTATTTAAGCATTACAGTAAAATATGCATAGCCATTAATCCATCTCAAATATTGTCTTCTAACACACTTGTCCCACCATTTTTGCCGCCTTATGAAACAGTTCTGAAAGTCCTTGGAACAGATGTCTGTTGTTGAGCTCTTTGTAGCTGTCTCAATGTCCTGCGTCAGTTCAAAACCTTTACCTTCCAAGGTCATTTTGACCTAGTGGGAGAGGCATGAGTCCCCTTGTGCCAGAGCTGGTGAATGAAGTAGGTCAGAGCACCACAGCATTGTAAAGTCTTACCTGTCCATTGGCTGAGAAAGGCAGAAGCATGCACCATGTTTTTAATCATACATTGCAAAAGGCATGAAAGAATTTCAGAACTGCTTCAAAGGGCAGCAAGTAGAATAGGAGAAGAATGTTTAAAGCAGGGGCAAGTATTTTGATGGTGTTGAATGGCAGTGTGTCTTGTATAATGACATCTAGGTATGGTGGATACTACAAAAGAACAACAAAAAACTTCGCAAGTCAAACACACACCATCTTTTTTCAAATCTTTCCCTTTATTCGCCATGTTGTTTCAGACCACTAAAGATAAGTGATGTAGGAGAAAATGTGAATAAGTCAGTAACAATCCTTGATATGCTTGTCTTTCTAATCTGTTTTAAGCTTGTATTTTAAATGTTCTCAGAATGAGACCACTAGTTGTAATTGTCTACACTTAGGAATGATTGTGTTTACTGGGAAGTCCTGTACTCAGTGGAACGAAGATTTTATAGAATGCTTGTTAGAAGGGGGATACACTGCCCCATGAAAAATGACTATTAAGATAGGGTTGGTTCCTTTCATCAGATACTTTATGGATTAAGCAAGTGTCAATAGGATAATATAGCTGGCACCACTAGTGGTACTTACATGGTGGTATTGTATGTTGCAAAGTAGGAGCAACAGATCTCCCAGTGGCGTTTTAGACTTGGTCACATTCATTGTTCCCATTCATTGCTCTTTGGTTTAAAAATATTTAGAGCTCATAGACTATAAACCTCTTTAGTACTTAGGGTATGAACACAGATTAAGTTTTAAAGAAAGAACAGCTACATTCTAGACAGAGCTAGAGCTTATGCTTTAGATAAGTGGTTTTCAAACAAGTGTACGGATGAATCAATTGGAGATCAACTGCAGAATTTGATACTATAAGTATAAGAACTAGGAGTTGAGGACCTGCATTTTTAATAAGATTCTAGGTGTTCCTGAAGCTGCCAGTGAGAAGACTACATTCTCAGTCACAAGGCTTCTGTGATATCCTGTCTTCGTGAAAACTGTAGCATATGGATTTTTCAAGGACATTCTATGCTCTTTTCCCCATGGCTAGAGATCATGCTCGGGGCCTGCCGTGCGCACAGCAAGCACTCTTCCTCTGAGCTACACCCCAGTCTGTCTTGTGAACTAACTTTTGGAGTGGTTTAGGGCAGTAGGTAGTCCTAGGGCTCCCTTTAGAAAATGACTAGGAATTATTATTTTTGTGTTTGTGTGTGGTGGTACTGAGGATTGAACTCAGGACCCTGCACTTGCCAGGGAAGCACTTATTCTACTGAGCCATCTCCCCAGCACCCTAGGAAATGACTAGGATGTGGCAAATAAACATGCATATATGCTAAACGTTACCAAATTGAAACCAGTGAAGCCCAACCTGGCATCTTCCCGTCTCCCTACTAATGGCTGTTGTCAGCTAGAAAACGAATTCCTGTGTGCTTAAAAATGTACTTTAATTTTTTTAATCATTAATTAATTAATTTGGTGTGGAGTCGCTATGCAGCTTGGACTTGTAGTGATCCTCCTGTCTCAGCCTCTCCAGTTTTGGTATTACAGGCGTGCATCACTATGCTTGGTTTCAGGGGCCAGCATGGCATGTGGCACTGGGGATCAAACTTGGATCCTTGTGCGTGCCAGGCAGGTGCTCAGACCATTGAGCTATCTCCCCAACCCCTAAAGATCTATTTTAATTTAGAAGTAATATGTAGCTACTGTTTTATTTTTTATTTATTATTATTTTTTGTATCTTAGTACAGGGCCTACAGGGTATAAAGGGTCTCACTACACAGATCAGACTTGTAGTAACAGTCCCCCCCCATGCTTAGCTTCCCAAGAGCTGGGATTGCAGGTGTGCGCCACCATGCCCAGTCTCAATCACCATCTCAGGGCACCCCAGGCAGGGGTGGGACCAGCATGGCAGGCGGGGGTGGAGCCCCAAATTCCTGCATCTGCCTAAGCAGGCACTTTATTCCACTGAGCTATTTGCTGGCCTGGTAGCTACTATTTTAAAAGGTTTGCCAGTGGTGGCAAATCTGTGACACGTGTGTCAAAGCAGGCTGTTTACATCATTAAAAACTAAAAGGCTTACCATTACTGTCCTAGGTAATAAAGTACAAAAAGTACAAACTTCTCATAATTCATCAGTGCAGACAGCGTGTGGCTAACACTATGCATTTCCTTTGTATTTCATGCAATATAAACATAACCACCACTCATTTATTTCCTGCCTTTTATAGCCATTATAAAATTTTCCATTTATTAAATCTTTTCATGACAAATTAAAGACTAATATTTTTTGACAAACACTATAATTATTGCCCTGCTGGTTACAAATTTTTTCCTTTGACTTAGATTTTGTTCCTGTTACAGTTTTATTTCTTAAACTCATATCAAGAAGCAACTTTTGATGCATTATAAGAAGTGCTGATATGATCCATTTTTTCCAGATAGCAAATGTAAGCTATCTTTCCCACCAATTTCTAATACTCTAACGAAACGTCGTAGCGTTTGTTGTCCACAGTTGTACTCCTGGGCTAGCTCCTGCATTCTACTGATCATGTGCTGAATTTGTTTTTACTCGGACCACAATCCTTCCAGAACCGTTTTTTAAATGATTTTTTTTTTTTTTTTAAATCAAGAGTGTTTTTTAGGGCTTCAGAGATAGTTTGATGGTCTAAGCGCCTGTCTTGCAAGTGTAAAGACCTGAGTTCAATCCTCGGTACCACAGGCTGTGCTGGCCCCAGAATCCCGGGCACATGCTGACCCTAAAGCTGGTCATAGTGGTGTATGCCTGTAATGCCAGGCTAGGGAGGCTGAGGCAGGATCACTAGGAGTCTGAACTGTGTAGCAAGACCCTGAATCAACAAAACAAAACAAATGTGTATTCATTGATTGATTTTTATTAACTGAATATAAAAGCTCTTCTCTACTGAAAAAATAAATTTTGATGGCATAAATGAATGCAAACGTCATGGATCATGACAGATGCCAGTAGGTTTATAGGACTAAGGAAGAAGGCTGATGTGCCTAGAGCTTGCTAGTACAGAAGAAGGCAAGGGAAAAGATAGCACGTGTAGAGGGTATTGACTACCCAATACGGAGAACAAGACAAATGTCCAGGATCCGAAGGGGAAAAGGTGCAAGAGCAAAGAGGAAACGGCAGGAAAATAGCACAAAAAGTGAAAGGAGAAAGTGGAGATGCAATTGAAGGTTTGTGAGAATGACTCAATTATTCAGTGTGTATTTTTTTTTCCTTTTAATGTATTCATTTGCTGATTGATTGACTGAGTCACTGAGACAGGGTCTCGCTATGCAGTTCAGGCTGGCCTTTACCGCACTTTGTAGCCCAGGTTAGTCTTGAACTCCCAACGATCCACCTGCCTCACTCTACCAAGTGTTGGGATTACAGGCATGTGCCACCATGTCTCATTTATGTATTTATGTTTTTAAATTTTGAGACAATGTCTCATTAGATCATTTAATATGATGATCCAAATGCAGGCCCCAACCTGCATTTCTCCTACCTGTGCCTCCCAGGATGCTGGGATTATAGGCCCCACGTTTAGCTCTCTTCTATCCTTTTTTTGCGCATATCGCTCCCCCTGGCCATCTAGATTTATTATTCCTTTTTGACCCATTCAGAGCCCGCCTTCTCTTGACCTCTTGTTCTAATTTCCCCCGCCTAGATCTAGGACTCTAGTCCAGTCTGGTAGATAATTATGTTTTTTCCACCTCTTTGTCACATTGCAATAACGATTTGTGATTGGCTGTTTTACGGTAAGAGCTGACTAATGGCAGATAGGCTCTTTTGATGCCATGGGGCAGCAAGTATTATCGCCAGTGATTAGCTGCAATAAAGCATCAGGAAAATGGCAACGAGTGCTTCTGCAGTCTTTGTGGCCATGATGGCTGTGGGGATGCCCAGCCTCTCTGTGAACTAGACTTCTCAGATTTGCAGGAAATTAAAAAGCAGTTGCTGCTTATTGCTGGCTTTGAGAGCAGGGCCTGCTGCACAGGAGCAAATGGTGAGATGTTAGTCAGCCTAGATTTTCAAGCATAAAGTATATTTACATTAGTAAATCTGCATATAAAATGTAGGCCTAACCCTAGAGATCAACAAAGATGTAAAAAACCAGAATAGTATCAACAGCGAACTATTCTTATTTGCTCTCACATGGTGGTTCTGCTTCAGAGCCATGGACTAACTCCCCTGAAAGCTTAAACCAATTTACACCTCTCTTCTTTTAAGTGTAGGGTGGTCAGGTATTATATACAGATAGGAAAGCTACTTAGCATGTTTCCTAGATGTGTTACAATGTCACAGTGCTTCACGTGTTTATTTTGTCTTCTCCAATGGGGACGCTAAGAACAGATTTGTGCTTCTTTTGTCTTAAGCATTCTTGCTGGTAGTTTTCTGACTCAGAGGATACTGCCTAGGAGGTGGGAATTGTACTATGTGGATTATTTAACTGGTGGAATATATAGACATCTACATAGTTTTTTTAAAAAACTTCATTTATTTATTTATTTATTTATTTATTTATTTATTTATTTGTTTGCTTATTTATTTATGTTATGGCCAGCTCAGCCTGCCCTGGAGGTGGGGCTGGTGCAGCATGTGGTGCTGGGGCTCCAACCACCGTCTCTGTGGTTGCCTAAGCAGATGCTTTAGACTGCTGAGCTATCTCGCTGGCCCCCATCTGTACAGTTTTTGACCTAACATTAGAAGATAGAATTTTCTCCCTCTAGGACTGGAGCAGAAAACAAAGGAAAGTGGCTTTCTTGTCTCATGTACTTCTGATCTTGAATAACCACTTAATTTCATCATAGCTTTCCAACTCCTATGAGAGAGATGACAATCCAGATTATAAAACGAGAGTACAAGGTCATTTAGAAGCCAAACAAGATTATGTGACTGCGTATTTTACATTTGTAAAGGGATTTGAGGAGGATGGTGCTCAGAGAGGAGCTCTGAGCCTTGTGTGCAGAGGCCCAGGCTATGGAGGCTGCCAGCTGCCCTTCTAGAGAGAGCTCAAAGCATGGGTGTGCCCAGGAGTGGAATCTAACCTCTCCAGACCACAGAGTGACTTCGCTTTTGAAGTTCTTCCTGCATGCGGGTGGAATCTGTGATAGGAAACCGGTTTGGCTAGGGTGGTGTGAGTCGGGTGGGGTGGGGCTCAGATGACCTGCTACTTTTGTTTCCATTTTTGATTTCCAGGTTTCTGTGAGGTTCTCCCATCTTGTTTCCTGTTTTTCTTCAAAGCCTGTGTATATGAATATCTTTTTTCCTGCAGGTGTTAGTAACTTTTTTCCCCTTCCGGAGAGTCTCAGTAATCATTGCCTTTAATGTGACTTCTATGACCCGGGGGAGGGAATCTATGAATGAAAACAGATCCCCATAGCCAGGGCTTTTCCGTGAGGTTTTCTAGCTTGGAATGAGGATACAAATCTCAAAAAAAATGTTAATTTTTAAAAACCTCAGTTAAACTTTTTAAAACCTACAGGAGATTATGTTAAAACTGCTTTTGTCATTGAATTGACGCCACTGAACTGTCAGTTAAACAAGAAACACACCCATGTACAGCGCAAAGAACACAGAGCATTTCTAATAGCGCCTCATATTACAGTCTGTTCATGGGTGTTCATGTGTGTGCACACATGCTAATTTCAAACTGTGTCTTGAAGCCTCAGATCTAAAAGCTTCCTTTAATTTTTTTTTCCCCCTGTGGTACTAGGGATTGAACTTAGTGCCTCATGCATGCTAGGCGAGTGTTCTACCTGCCCTTTTTTGTTATTCTGAGACCGAGTCTTGCCGAGCTGCCCAGGGTAGCCTCCTTGATCCTTCAGCCTCACCCTCCAAGTAGCTAGGATTACAGGTGTGTGTCGCACTGTTTGGCTTTCCCTTTTGAGCCCTACGTGTTGCCTGCATGGGGTAGCAGCCACGCCATTTGGAGCATCTGATTTTTATGTCTTTGAGGATGCTTCCCATTATGCTTTCTTTGGAAAGACTTACAGCTGCCGGGGGAAGTGATAGCTCGCCCAGTGTCACCGCTGCCTTCCCAAGCAGCTGGAATGGAGGCCTCCCCTGGGATTGCTCGGAGATGGAAAATTCTCAGCCTCAATTGGA
>PVKN010041221.1:0-10595 GCA_004027915.1 Capromys pilorides
TCTACAGGGTGTTCAGGGTCTCACTACTAGATCAGACTCGTAGTGATCTGCCTGTTTACAGCCTCCTAAGAGCTGGGATTACAGGCGTGTGGCACCACGCCCAGTCTCAATTGCTGTCTCAGTGTGCCCAGGGGGCAGGGCCTGCACTGCAGGTCCGATGATTGCACCCTAGGCCCCTGTGCCTGCTTGCAGTCACTTTAATCTGCTGAGCTATTTGGCTGGCCCTCTGAAAATCTTCTTAAATAAAAAGAATTCTTTATTATGGGGGCACTGGCTTTTCTGCTATCCCCCTACCCCTGCCGTGTCCCTAGTACTGAGGATTGAACTTAAACCTTTGCCCTCAGCTACATTTCCAGCCCTCTTTTGTTCTCTCTCTCTGTCTCTCTCTCTTTCCCCCATTTGTTCATTAATTCTTTCTTTTAATCTTGAGGCAGGGTTTCACTAAGATGCCCAGGCTGTGCTCAAACTTGTGATCCTCCTGCCTCAGCCTCCCAGACTGCTGAAAGAACAGGCTTATGATACCAAGCCCAGCTTCTGGGCTCCTTTTTCACTTGGGCATGGAAGTCCAAGGTCAGAGAACCAGGTGTGCTACCAAAGGCCAACGAAATGCAGAGAAATGTGGTATTGAATGTACACAGCCCATAGGACCAGAATAAACATCAGGAGACTTCCCAGGCCCTCAAAGAGTAAACTTGAATCCCCATAAAAATGGCCAGTGACTTGGCATGGAGAGCTGGACCTCTTGGTGAGACTGACCCCAACAATTTGGAGTAGCCGACCTCTGAGATGGCCCCAGTGACGGCACCTCCTGGCACCACAGCCTGTGTGGTCTCTGCCCACTCTGCCAGGCCCAGACTGTCATCCTGGTAGTGGTGGATTTTAAAATGCTGCCTTGTGATCTTCGTTGTGCTAGGGCTCCCCCACCCCATTTCCCCTCCCCTCTCCCTCCCTATCCCTCTGTCTCTGTGCTTCTCCCGGTCTGTCCTCTCCTTCCTTCCCTCCTCCTTTCCTCTCTTTCTGTGCCGTTTTCTCTCCTTCATCATGCATGAGGAAGCCAGCTGCCATGTCACAGGAGCACTGAGGCCTACATAGGAGGACCAAGACCTCCAGCAGCAGCTCCAGGCTAGAGGTGGATTCTGTGGCCCAGCAGCCTGGAGAGAGGTGGCTCAGAACCATTAACCAGGCCACCCCCAGACTCCAGACTGGAGAATAAATGTTTATTTTAAACCGCTACCATTTGTTACATAGTAACTAAGAGATGATTAATTTAAAACTGATTACTATCTGTGTAGTAGACAGAGCTGGGCTTTAGAGGTGAGCAAAGGACAAATACCCTGCGAATCCACTTCTCTGGCTCCCCTGGAAAGGTCAAATCTATGGAGACAGAAAGTGAAATGTGACCAGCAGGGGGCCACAGGTAAGGGTATGGGGCAATACTGTTTACCTTGGAAGCAAAGACCATATCCGGGATGCAGACAGTGGCCTCCTAGGCACTGCCCTAAACCTCCCTGGTTAATCAGTGACACATTTTCCGCTCTCACCATTTTCCCACTGCCTCTTTGCCATGCCCTGAGCCGGGTAACAGAAACCGCCCAGGAAAGTCAAACTAATTTAAACCAAGCTAGAGTTAACATTCAATAGGCACCGCATTGTGTGAGTCAGACCTCAGATAGTGATTCTTAACCTTTAGGAATCCAGGTCCTCTCTGAAAATCTGATTATAATTAGAGATCTGCTTTCTAGAAAGATATATACAAACATAAAAGTACACAGAAATTCAAGGATTCCTGGGAGCTCAGTATGGGACCCCAAGTTTGGGGGTTTTGTTCATTTGCGTGTTGTTTTGTTTTGTTTTGGCTCTGGGAATCAGACCAAGAGCCCCACTCAAGCTAGTGGAAAGTAGGGGTAGCTCGTGGTCTACATGCCTGCTCCAGGTTGTTACCTCTTAGGAGTGCAGACTTGAACCCAGGGCCAGTGCACTGAACAACAGACAGCCCAGTCATTTTTTATTTTTTTGAGTCATGGTCTCACTAAGTTGCTGAATTACCCAGGCCGGGCTTCAACTTGTGATCCTCCTGCCTCAGCCTCCGAGAGTGCTGGGATTTTAAGCATGCAGCACCAGTGAACTGAAGTTGTCACTTCTTGCCCTTGAAATTTCCAGGTCCAGATAAAGCCCCTCTGAGCAAGTGCAGATCCCCAGTTTAGAGCAGCAGTTGGGGTGCTAAAGTAGAGTGCTGCACTGCCTCCAGGGTGCAGTGCATTTTGCTGGAGAAGTGTTGGGCTCCTGTGAGCCCCATGGTTGGGGGCACTGCTGTAGGAAGCCCTGCATCCTGCTGGTCTCGCAGCTGCCCCAGTGCTGTCAATGCTGCAAGTGCTAGGTGCTGAGAAGCCACTTCCAGGCTACAGTGCAAAAGAAAGCAGAGTGAGCTAGCCCAGCCCACCCCACCCCAGCAGTGTGGCCCAGGCCGGTGAGGGAGTCAGAAACATGAGAAACTGCGCTCTTTGCCTGCATTCTGAGTTGAGCCACAGTGCCTTCTGCTGCTCAGATTGTCTGCTCTGCAGACAGAGAAAGGTTCTAATCCTGGCTTCATCACGCAGCAGCTCTGGAAATGTGGGCAAGTTACACAGCATTTCTGAAGCTGGTTTCTCCTCTAGGACAGGGACACACTAAGACTAATACTGGATTGAAAACATTTGTGAAGATTAAATGAGACAATACATTTAAACTCTAAGTACACAAGTAAGTCGTTAATAAACTGGACCTCAACCACCCCAGGTATGACAGGGCACACCTGTAATCCCAGCACTTGGGAGGCTGAGGTAGGAGGAGAGTTGTGAGTTTGAGATCAGTCTGGGCTACAAAGTAAGCTCAAGGCCTGCCTGAACTTCATAGCAAGAACTCATATCAAGAAGACAGAAAAAAAAAAAAGAAAAAGAAAACACAGCAGACAAGGCTGTAGCTCAGTGTGATGCCCCTGCTCACTGTGAAAGGGGAGTCCTGCATCAGCGGTGGCTTCCTCAGGACCAGCAGGCTCCAGGGGCTCCTGAAAGGAGCTGGCCTTACGGCTTCCTTGGGCAGGCTCCTGTCTTCCATTCCCGAGGTGAGCCAGGCTTTGACAAAGCCAGCTGGACTTCTTTATATCCTGCCTGTTTAAAATAAAGGTTTGAAGACGATTCATAATGAAAGACATAATGAAAGACACCACAGAACTTTGAGTTGGCTACACAGGATAGTTCTAGAATACATCAAGGTTACCGTGTCCAGGTTTTGAGGCTGCTGAGGATGGGTCGGATCCAGGGACTGGTGTGCACTGCCTGTGCTCTACCTCCACGCTGCGTCCCACTCTTCACTCTGCTGCTCAAGTGAGAAGAGACAGTGAGTCTCATTGCTCTCCTCACAAAAAATAAATAAATAAATAAAAAATAAAAACCAGTTTGGAGAGAGAGACACTCCACCTGGTTCTGAATCCCAGCTAAATGTTTTTGCCTAGAATTTGTATGGGGAACTGTATACTCACCAGGAACCATCCTCTATAACTTTTTCATAGCAAATAATGCTTTTCACAAGATTCTTGATTATAATGAAATAAAATACCACACCGAGAGCAAACTGGACAACTACAGAAGATGGGACACACTAATATGGCTTATTGTCCTCAGTCAATGTCATGAAAATAAGAGGGAGGGAAGGCATTAAACATTAAAAGACACCTGCAAAAAAAAAAAGTTAAAAGAAACTAAAGGTATTGAGATGAGTACATAGTACACAAATCTTGATTGGAGCGCATTAGGAAGAAAACAGTTATGAGACATTTTGGCAACAGTACAAGAAATTCCTAGTCACGCCCTGTGATACCAGTACTCTGAGAAGCTGAGCCAGGAGGACCATAAGTTCAAGACTAGCATGAGCCATTTAGTGACTTAGTAAGACCCTCTCAAAAAAAAAAAAAAAATACATATATCTCCAACATGGATTTTGTTTTTTTGTCCTTTTGAGACAGGGTCTCATTATGCAGTTCAGGGATTACAGGCATATGCCACCACATCCGGCACCAACATGGATTTTTTATCAGACTGTGTTAAGATGTAATAACTGTGTGATGGCTGTTAAAAGTCCTTTTATTTGTGTATTTTTGGAGCTCTATCCTCAAATATTTAGGAGTAACTAGAAAATGGTTCAAAATCACATATATAGGGCCAGGTAGATAGCTCAGTGGTCTAAGCACGTGCCTAGCAAGCACAAGGACCTGAATTTGATCCCTGGTACCACATGCCATGCCAGCCCCGCCCCCAGGCACACTGAGCAGGCCACCAAGGTGGGCATGGTGGTATACACCTGTAATCCAGCTCTGGGGAGGCTGAAACAGGAGGATCACTAGAGTCTAAGCTGTGTAATGAGACCCTGTACCCAATACATAAATTTTTTAAAAAATCACATATATGGCCTGGCATGATGGTGTATTCCTGTCATCCTAGCACTCAGGAGGTGGAAGCCAGGGGATCACTATGAGTTTGAAGCCAGCCTGGGCTAAATAGTGAGTTTAAGGCCAGCTTAAACTACACAGCAAAACCCTGTCTCAAAAACAAAACAAATTACAGGGCATAGTGGCTTATGCATATAATCCCAGCACTTGAGAGGCTGAGACAGGAGGATCACTCGGAGTTCAAAAGCAGCCTGAGCAACAAAGTATGCTGAAAGCCAGCCTGAACTGCACAATGAGACCCTCTCAAAAAGAATGAATGACAACATACACATGACAAATGTTGACCAATATTCAATTAAGGTGAGAGTGGCTACATGGATAGATATGTTTGGATAGTTTGACTGTAACAAGAGAAGAAGATACTACAGTCAATCTTAGAAGATGGTATATTCTAATGTGGTGGGGAAAAGCTTGAAAACTATTCTAATCCATCAGTGGAGAGGAGTGACCTCGTCATGGGATGCATTGTCTCCTCCGCCTCTGCCTTCCAAGTAGCCAGAACAACAAGCAAACACCACAGTATGTGGCTTGAAAGCAGGAACTTTATCTTATCTTATTTATCTATTTATTTATTTTCGGTACTGGGGATGGAACTCAGAACCTTGTACTTGCCAGCCAGGCGCTTATGCTGCTGAGCTATATCCCTGGCCCAGGAACTTTAAAGAGCAACTTCAATAAAAGTAGGCCTATATGGGGCTGGGCAGACAGCTCCGAGGCACAAGTGCCTGCCTGGTAAGCGCAAGGTCATGAGTTTGAACCCTGGTCCTGCAAAAAACAAAATGAAAAAAATAAAAATATTTTTAAAAAGTAGGCCCATAGGGCAGGCCCTCATCCCACATGACCAGTGTCCTTTAAGAAGAGAAAATTGGCTAGGTGTTGTGGTGTACTTCTGTAATCCTAGCACTGTGGGAGGCTAAGGCAGAAGGGTCATAAGTTTAAGCTCAGCCTAGGCAGTTTAGCAGCTTAGCAAGATCCTGTCTCAAAATAAAAACGGGCTCAGTTTGAAGGCCCTGAATCAATTCCCAGGAAAAAGGGACATTTGGACACAGCTGAGCATACTGAAGGAAGACAATATGAAGAGATGGAGAAGACAGCCATCTACAGGCCCAACAGAGGCCTGTGATAGACCCTTCCCTCGTGGGCCCAGCTGGAGCCAGCCCTGCCAACCTCTTGAACTACAACAGGAACCTCTATAGCTGTGAGAAAATACATTGCTGGGCTTTAAGATTCCCGGTGTGTGTGTGTGTGTGTGTGTGTGTGTGTGTGTGTGTGTGTGTGTGTGTGTGAGTGACTGGGAATGCAGGTGTGACCACCATACCCACTCTAGGTGGATACCCAACTCTTAATTTGACCCAGGTGTCTCATTTCAGGCCACTAGAACAAAAGCACTGGAGCCAAATTTACTGCTGGGAATCACAGACTTTACTATTGGGAGCCTGAGATGAAGGGCCTCACTGACCTGGTGTCTGGGACCATGGCACTCTACTTCAGGGATGACACCTTTTTGTTGGGCCCTTACCTGATGGAAGGGTGTCCAGTGCTCTTGTCTGCCTTGAAGAGAGGAAGGACCCAAATCCCACCTATGAGAGCCTTGAGCCTGGGAAAGGCCCACCTGGGAATAATGTCACATTGGAGTAGGTTCCAGCTTGTGACTTCTGGACAGACACAAGCATTCAGATCAAACCAACACAGAACTCCTCTTGCTTTGTTCCCAGAGTCCAGGGGATCTCTCCCTACACTCTCACCTGCCAGCCAGGTCCCCTAAAACTGCAGTTGGGTAGCTGTAGAGTCCACGCTGGAGAGTGCCTGGCAGCAAGGTGCCGCCAGCCTGAAACACAGAGCTAGCTCCGACCCATGCATGGGAACGCAGGGGGTGGCACCCCACGCTCTCAGCTGCGGAGCCCTGTGCATACAAACACTGGCGGTCCAAGCTGACATATGTTGGGGCTTTATCTTTCCTGAGTGATTTCTGGTTTCCTATCTTAGAATTTAATGAGAGACTCCAGCTGTAAAACTCATGTAGCTTACCTTTAGACAGATTAGTATGTTTGTTTATACTGTTTGTACTTAGAAATACAACTGCAGCTGGGTGTGATGTGCACACCTGCAATCCTAACACCCTAGAAGGCTGAGGCAGGAGGACTAGAAGTTAGACTTAGCAATTCAGCAAGACCCTATCTCAAAATTTTGAAAAAAGACCAGAGTTGTAACTCACTGAGCAATTCCTGGATCAAAACACCAGTACCACACAAGGAAAGAAGAAAGAAAGGAAAAGAAAAAGAAATACAGTTGATACTCAGGTGATATATAATCATATTCTATAATTTAACATAATTAAGTCCAGACTTTATTAAAACCTCCCTCCTCTCCCCTCAAGCCCTCTCTGAAGACGCCCACAACCCCATAGCTGCCAGGTTAATGGCTGCCTTGAGGGTTCTCTTGAGCCAGCCCAGTATTGACCTCCAGCCTGAAGAGAGGCCACTGTCCCTTCCTTTGTCACTTGTTCTGCAAGGCCATCCTTGCTTAGTTCACTCCTAACACTGCTGTCTCAGTTCTTTGTTATTTCACAAAAACCCCAAACATATGATTCTAATATTTTCTTTCCTTTCTCTGAGGCCCAGATAAATTAATTACCCGAAGTCCACAGGGCCAGAAAGGAGCAGAGTTCTCCATCTGGGAGGCGTGGCCTCTTCGCTGAATTGGTGTGGGAGAGCCCTTTATCCACAGAGGAGGAGTCAGCAGCAGAGAATTCAGAGCAGCAGCCCCAGAGCACTGGGCAGCTTGAACGAGATCCTCCCCAGATGCAAACGCTGAGAAAGGTCACTTCATAGTCAGAATTCAGAATCAACACACCTGTTGCACACCTGTAAACCCCACACTCTGGGGGACTGGGCAGGAAGGTCGTAAGTTTAAATCTGGACAACATAGCAACGTAGCCCCAAAACAAGGAAGGGCTGGGGATGTAGCTCAGTGAGAAGGCGTCCCCAGTACCAGAAAAAGAAAAATCCAACAATCACAAATGACCATTCCTTGGGGCTGGGGAGATAGCTCCATGGCACAAGTGCCTGCCTGGCAAGTGCAAGGAAGTGAGTTTGAACCCTGGTCCCGCAAAAAAGAAAAAAGAAAAAAAGAAAGAAAACTATAAATGACCATCCCTCCTGCAGCTAAACAAAGTTGCACAGTGGTTTGTGGGGTTCTCTGCAATAACCAGAGTGCAGGGCCCACCCTGCCTGCAGTCATGGTAACTGGTGAGAGCAGGCCCACTTGAACGTTCCAGAGCAGTAGGCCAACTAGCCAACATGTGTATAGTTCTCTGAGCAACACCTGGGTTCACCCTGTAGCTTTCTCAGGAACACCTGGACTCCCTGACACAGTCCCGTTGCAGGAAGCTGACAGCCAAGCCTTGGTCACTGGGCTTGCCCCTTTACCCTGCCTGGTGGTGACTTCGCTTTTGCCTTTCCCATGGCGCCTAACCCTGGTTTGACCCAAAGAGTTGGTAACCCTAAAACCCAGCTCTGGTAACCAGCTGGCCCAGGCACAAAAGCACTGGAAAGCAGTCATGGGACTGAGCCTGAAGAAAACCTATTCATGAGGGGAGCAGCTGGCAGCTGGAAAACAGACGGCCAGAGAAAGGCAGCAGCCCTACCTCCTACTGACCCGATTAGCTGTGGATTTCAGAACGGCCCCGAGCCTGCCCGACCCCCAGGCCCCTGCTAATGAGGGCAGCCAGGCTTATCATCGTCTGTCAGCACTCCCTGCGGCTCCAAAGGGCGGCGGGAACAGCAGCTTTGGGGTGGGGGTGGAGCTGGGAGGTGGACCCTGGCTGCCAGCCTCAGCCCAGAATTCCCTGTCTCATCCGGATGTCAAGTGAAACATGAAACGCCGAAGAAAGACTCCCAGGGGCAAATGTTATTTATTTATTTATTTATTTAGTCTTTGTGAGACAGAGTCTCGCTATGCAGTTCAGGCTGGCCTTGAGCTCACTTTTGTAGCCCAGGCTCGTCTCGAACTTGCACTGATCCTGTTGCCTCAGCCTCCCAAGTGCTGGGATTGCAGGCGTGCACCCCCACACCTGGCTGCAAATATTATTTTATTTTTAAATTTTCACAGGTTATTTTCATGAGTAAAAAGCAGAAGACCAAAGTCATCTACAACTGGTTCCTAATCACTTAATGTTCATTTTCTGTATATGTCTCATACACAAAAAATATGACTCAACGGTAGATTGGTAGCATGTTTCCATGCAATAAACCTACTTCAGCCACTCCCTTACAAATGGCTGCGGTCTCCCCTCCCCTCTTTCTTTTCTTTGGACAGGCTCGCTATGAAACTCAGGCTAGCCTTGAACTCACTTTGTAGCCCAGAGAGGTCTCAAACTCATCATGATCCTCCTGTCTCAACCTCCCTAGAGCTGGGATTACAGGCGCGCGTCACCGCGCCGGGCAGTGCAGTGTGTTGCATTTCATTACAGGCATAAGAGAGACTGAGTTTAGCCACTGGGTGGCCGAGTGTTCCGGAGCCTCACCAGGTAGTTGAGGCTCACGCTGCATTTCCGGACGTTATGTTTGTCACACTCCCCCTCGAGTAAGTCCCAGTTTCCTACGAGTCCAGCCCTCGACATCACCTCTTGCTTGAGCTGCCTGCTTCAATCTTTAGACAACAGAGGGAGGCTGAGACAAGACGGGGCATCCTCAGAGCTTGTGCCCACTGTCCTCGATGGTGACTTCCGAGGTACACTAACCCTCACCCCCAACGCGAGTTTCCTGCTGCCGCTGAGTTAGAATGCTTCAACATGCACTAGGAGGCTGAAGTAGGAAGACTACCAGCCAAGAGCACGGAACGAGATCCTGCCTCAAAAACCAAACGTACCGAGGGGCTGGGGAGATAGTTCCGTGGCACAAGTGCCTGACTGGCAAGTGCAAGGTCGTGAGTTTGAACCCTGGTCCCGCAAAAAAAAAAAAAACATGTACTACAGAAAGGGGGCGGCTGCAGCGGGGTGGGAAGACCAGATGCATGGTTAGGTTGCCGCCACTAAATGCATACTTTTTACTCCCTTCTCATATCTTCCTTTTTCCTAGTCTCCATATTCTTTTACGTCCTTCTCTTGTCTCATTTTCTCACTGCGACATCAAGAACACACTGGAGACTAGAGCGGCCCGGAGGGACCGAGCACGAGGGACAGGAAGTGGGAGGGAAGGGGCGAGGCCGCCGACTCCGCCACAGCGGAAGTGGCTGTGGTCTCCGCCCCCTTTGTTGCTCCGCGCCCGTCCCGTTTTCCTCCTAGGGGCCGCCCTCTGCTCGCTGTGCGCCCCTTCTTGCGCTCCTCCACGCGGGTGTGCAGGTCTGTGGCTTTGTCCTCTAGAGGCTCCCCCTCACCGCCTGCATCCCCCCGGCTTCATGGCAGCCCCCTAACGTCAGCCTCGCCCTTGCACCCCTCGCCCGCCCTCCCCAACTCCAGCCCCGCCTGCTCCCGTACTCCGCCCACTGCCCACGTCCACACAGTCGCGTTCCCAGTCCACGGGGTGCTTTCTGCGGCGCCCCGTTTGGGACCTCAGTGGATCAGGGAAGAAAGCCTGGTGCTGCTCTGCCCACCCCCGGGAGGTGGGGCTCGGTGCGAGTCCATCTACGGTGCCGGCCAGCCTTGGGCAGGTGGCACTTGGAATCTGGGCTGTTCAAAGCAAAGCGCCAAAACGCGTCCAGCTTTACACTGTCACCTTTGCCCTCCTGTATTTTATTGTCTGGCTCGACGCAGTACTTGGAGATCAGAGACTGAATGCTGTTTTTTTTGTTTGTTTGTTCGTTTGTTTTGAGACAGGGTCTGGCTAAGCAGTTCAGGCTGGTCTTGAGCTCACTGCTGTTGGGTTTTTGCCCTGCCTGAGCTCCGTGCAATTCCGAGTTTATTTGAGCTGCCCTGGTGGTTGGTCATTACCCGGTCATCAGCCTGGCAGCCCACCCCAGAGTCCTAGAGCCCTGACCGCCTCCTGGGTTCCTCAGATGAGAACAACCAAGATCATATCAGAAAATTTTAAATTACATACGCTCCAATTTATAATTCTCTTGAATATGTCGAAGATCTTCTACCCTTTCATTTTTCTGTTTTGGGAACCTGCAA
>PVKN010041222.1:0-10587 GCA_004027915.1 Capromys pilorides
GTACTGCCAATATACCTGGATGTCCAGATCCTTCCATGCACAACCTGTTGATAAATGCATACCATATCCTACTGGAAGCTTAGGGGGCATCTAATCTAATGTGTGTGATAAAAGATTGTCTTGATAACAGTGAGACAATCTCTTGTTTGAGAAAACTAATAAAAGCATGGGTAGACACTGAATCATTTGTATCTAGGGTGTTTGCTATTTGAATATTCACATAATTCCAAAATAAATTTAGATACAGAATCAGAAGTTTGTGACTTACACAATTGAGTTAGATAAGTAAGCTTTTGGGTAAATGTTACAGCATTGGTGAGGGGCTTATAAAAGAGATAGGAGATATGGGTCTCTTTTCCAGAGATGTTTACAGCCTATTTATTTATTTGGTACACAGTCTCACTACAAAGGTTGGACTCATAGCGAGCCTCCTATTTTCAGGCTCCCTAGTGCTGGGATGTTTACAGTCTTTGTACCAAAATATATCTCATGTAGTTAACCCCTAAATTAATGCAGCATGACCAAGTGCTGTACTGTATTATTTAAAATTCATAGAAGTGTCAGTAAGAACTATGGTATTGAATTAGAAGTGGAGAAACTGAGATGAGAATAGGGCTAACCACTTTATTCAACATACGTTGATCTATGGCTATTATAAGTTTATTATACATGTGTCTCACAATGTCCACAAAAAGCACTGGGAGCCATTCTGATCTTACCTCTACAGCAACTTAAATATGATTACATTGTGCTGTGAGTGAACAGTATGAGAAGAGGTCCTCAAAAGAGAAGATGGGAAATTTCTTCAACTTGTCACTCCTCAAAAACAGATAAGATTAAGTTATAGGTTCTCTGACTCCTATCATGGGAAAATAATTCTCAAAAAATGTCAGCAAGGGACATGGACAGAAAGAGGCTTACTACACAGTATTTAAAAAGTGCACATACAAAGACAGGGGAGTACAGGCCCCCCAAAAAGAGGCACATTGGGATTGAAGGTTTTTATATGGTCTTGGGGTATCTTTAAAATGGGTGATCTAGGATGTTTATTCACTGTATTTGTCAGATGATCTGTTTGGTGACTTAGGTAAGAATGCAAAACATGTGCATGTCTGTGGAGTTAAGAGAGGTGTTGTCCCCTTAGAACTGTTGCTGTCTTTGCTGTGGAGGTCTGTGGGAGGAACAACACAGGCTTACTTTACAGGTGAATAGAAAGGACCTAACTCAATTGTCTTACAGGCTCAATGTGTTCTCATAACCATAGAAACTGTGTTTTTATTTTTGAAGAATTTCCTGGAAAAGCGAAATGGATTACAACATTCAGTACCTTTTGTGTTCTGAAACACAATTTAAAAATTATGATTTTGTCTCTTCTACTTATTTATTTTGTTCTGCTTCAGTATGGTGTAGTTAACTTAAGAAAACTGCATATATTTTATCTTTGAAAAATATATTTTACAATAAACTTCATTTTCCTCTTTTAGAGTAGATTAACTTATGTGAACCTTCAGGTTATGTGGCAAAAATGAGAACGAGTGTGATTATTGGATAAAATCTTCCTTTACATGTGGGCTACTGCCTGGTTCCATTCACCCCACTTGACCTTCCATTGTGAAAAGATACTTATGTAGAGCAGCTTCTCCCTTGTATTCAGTACCAGAAAGGTTAACAGGCAGTACTTGCAGTGATTGTAATTCCTCCTCTCCATAAATGGCTAAGCCACAAGCACTTTAAGAATGACAATGATCATGTTCTCCCAAAGAAAGAAAAAGATGAAAATATCTCTACATAATGTATATGAACATGCATACCTAAATAAAAACATTTACAAATGCTTCCCTGACATTATACTGAAGCACAGTTTTTCCTTTAAATAGGAATACAAAGTCAAAAACATACATGTTTTCAATATTTTTGTAAGCCACATATTCATATTCATATTTAAATATTCCCCAAATATTTAAATCCTAAGAATGCTTTCATAGTTACAGTAAATTCTACAGAAAAGTTTTGGTTGTTCAGATAGTCTGCAAAATCAAATAGAATTAAGCATCAACACGATCTGTTCCATCTTGGATTGACTAGAAATTATAACATCCAGATACAGTCTTATGTTTGGATGGTACCAGCAGCCACATCAGGAGGGTAAACAACTGTAGAAGGAAAGTAATTCACTCAGGAAGTCTAATGTCAGCATCTTAGCGAACACACAGGCGTAATCAACAACTGTTCCTGCTTAGGTCTTGCACCTGAGGGACAGGCAACTGGAAGTTAGAATGTGGAGCAAGAAAACAGTATGAAACTTCCACGATGAATTTCCTCTGCTACAGAATCATCCTATTCTTTACCTCCTCTGTGCACACCGGTGACTTAACTGGGGAAAAAATCACAACTAGCAGGACCTGAATCTTAGAAAACTGTTTACGTTTCCCTTTCCTTTTCTAAATTCTAGTAGTCTTTTCTCTTCTGTGTTTACTTCCTAATTGCCAAAAAAGGAGAGAATTGGGAAAGAAAGCTCTCCTTCCTTCAACATCCAGTCTTCAAACCTGTTTCTACTATGGTGCAGGGCTTTTCTCCCCTCCGCCCCTGTTACCTAGGTGATCCCTCTTGCTTCTGTCTAATATATGCCTGGTTTTTCTCTTCTTTTACCAACCAAGGCTCATTCTTCTACTTGCTGGCTGTGTTATTTCTCTCAAAGCACCTTACATCATTTTCATCAGTCTAAAAATATTATTGGAGCTTCCAGAAAAAAAGATCCTGGCAGAATGTGCCCTACATGTGCTGTCCTTTTCCTGTGTTCTTCCTTACAAAATATTTTTGTGAATGAGATTTTCACCCTGTAATTATGTCCCATCTTCATCATTTATCCTGAAATTATCCTTGTACAATGAAACTGTTCCATATTCCTCCTTTGAGATCAATATCATGAATGTCACAGTGACACATCCAACAGTCTTAGTTCTTATTTAACTTCTCAAAAACCTTAAGTGAAGTTGACTATGTCATGTTTATTAATGTGCTATATATATATATACATATATATATATATATACATATATATATATATATACACATGTATATTTGGTGGTTTATTACCTTTCTCAGTCATTAACACATGAAAGTACTGAGTTTTTTCTTCTTATTCACTATCAGATTCCTAATGTTCAGAGTGTGGCACATAGTAGTAGGTGCTCAAAAGTCATTTTTTAAAAATATTTAAACAGCCACAGATTTGAATAACAGTCACAATAAATCATAAAATCGTAAGCACTATCATATTTTATAAATAAGACTTATGTCTGGAGTCAAGGATCACTTACCATTCTTCATTTTCTATTTAAATTTGTAACTGAGCTTTGAAATGTCTTCATTTCTATCCAGTGTGCTCCCTGGTTTGCATAAAGAATGAACTCTGTGGAGCTGACAGGCTGCATCAGCATATTCTGAGACCATGTATTTGAGTTGCTGTCCCATGAAAGCACAACTCTGTACTACACCCTCTTTGTAAAACTACGACCAACCCAATAAATAGAGTCTCTGAGATACAGAAACTCCACCACAGCTTCGCTGTGCTAACTGCTCACAAACAGAGAAATATGGGGGACACCTCATTACTACATTGTTCTGCCATGCCCATGTCATTCCAAAGGTTCCCCTCCAGCGATGAGCATAAATTATCTACCTCTATCCAAGATTGGAAAGCCTATAGCTCAGAGTAAAAGAGAGCTAATCAGCTAATCTAAGGTTTTTTTTTTTCTTATATCTGTTGCATCTTCCTATCTCAATATAAGTAAACTAATACCAGATATGTCCGAAAATAATGAGCTTCCCTAAACCTGCTGCTTTTTCCTGTGTAAAAACAAAACCAGACATTAAGACAATCTTGAACAACTGTAGACCACACTCTGCTTCATGCAGAGACAACCAGGACCTCCCACAGATAGAGAGTTTGTTATGGGTCTGCCATAGTTACTCACTGATTGCTGAGGCAAAATACCCAATACCCAAAATAAAGGAAGGAAATGTTTGTTTAGATCACATTTTGTACAGGTATCAGTCCATAATCAACTGATTCCAAAGCCTGGTGGCACATGGCAGAGGACAACAGTTCATAGCAGCAGAAGACAGCAAATGTAACAAGAGGAGAGAGTGAAACTAGCTTCTTTCTGCCCTTATTTTGTATTTAGCCTACTGTGATTAGGTTGGTGCCAATCCAATTACTGAACTGATCCAGCAATCACCTTGATCCTAGCACTATACTAGGAATCAATCACACACTAAATTCAGCCACCCCCAAAAGAAAAATAAAACCCGATGAGTGCATGAGGCTTTCGGGGATATCTAGACATGAACCATAACAAGTTAGTGTCCATGGTTTTTATGAAATAATTTGGCAGTTTGACCACATGGCATTTATTTTCCTGTAGATAAAAATGTTGAGCTTCAGTATTGAGGCTGTGGAGTGAGTATTGAAGATATATTTTCTTTTTCTTTAGTGATTAGGTTTAAGGAACACATCCACTAACAATTTGACTAAGATGCATGTTTATAGATGCTGACAAAGTATAGGTTGGCTTTAGCATTAATGAGCCATGTAGCTATTACTGTTGAGTTGCTTAAGAAGTAGAGTTTTTCAAGAATATAAATCAACTCAGGAAAAACTAATGTTAACTAAAACTGGAAATATTTTCCTCAGTTTTTTTTTTCCCTCACCTTTTTTATTTTAGTAAAATATTACTGAAAACTTATGGTCTCTCCTGACTTTTGGTAAGATTTACGAGTGAACACAATAGTTTTCTGGGGTATTTTAACTCATGTATTTAAAAAGATACATTAGGAATATATTTTTAAGCAATGTATTTGTAGAGTGACCTCTGGCCAGAGGTATTTGGCCTAATTTCTTCCTCTTTCTGAGCATTTACTTTTGCAAAGTTCTCTTCCTAGGAAAAATAGAATCCTTTGAGTGTGAAAGAAATATTCTGTCTTAAGGTGAACTTCTACTTCATTTTCTAAGAGAAACAGCAAACGCATACATTCCACAGGGGGGTTTTTACAAAGGTTATACATAAAGCTTTGGATTAGTTGTGTTGAAATTGAAAGATCACAACTATAGTTCTGATTACCCTGCATGATTATTAGATTTTCTTACATGGTTTGTTTACCGAGAATGGGTGAACAAACCAGCCAAGCACTCTGCTTCTCAGATGTCTGTGTATGGGAAGACATAGGAGCTTCTGAGTGTCTTTTATATCCAAAGAATAACATGTAGAATGAGGCAAAGGGAATATGTTACACTTATGTGTTATTCCTGCAACCTGAGCTACCTTTAGTTCAGAAGCTTGGAGGAAAATGTAATAGGAGTGATTCTTGTTGATGGTTAAGAAGATGAGAAAAAAGTAGTTCAATTATTCCCTTAGGAAAGAAAATCACAATTATGTGTCCAGGTGCTATCTTTTCATGTAAAAGTATCTCTTCGTCTGACTTGGTTGACTCTCAAGATGGTTTTGACTCTGGGGAGTGGGTCCCTTCATCTTGATGGAAAATACACTGGTTTTCCATTATGGAAAAAGGATTGAAGTTCTCAACTTTAGTTTCAAAGGATTCTCCAAAATAGCTAGTAAGCTATTTTCTCTCCCCATTTCTGTGAATGATGACATATTCACTTCAAAATTGTGAAGAAAAATAACGTGATTGAAAACACAAGGTGGTCTGTTCATTCTGCCCATTCATGAGAAATGTTCTGGACAGGCTGTCTACACATGGGCTGCAGCTGTACATCATGGCGCGTAGGATGCATTTGCTGGCTGGAAGTTAGGGAAACACTGTGATTGCTGTAAAGCTACATTCATAGAGAGTCTGTGGTATGTGAATGTATGGCAAAATCATTAATCTTGAAGTAAAAAACATTAAAGAATTGTTCTGAAGCATGGCCGTTGAAAAAGAAAAGATTAAAAACCAGAAGCTCAGTATTCAGAGTGGCTGCAGTTTGGAGGTGACAAAGTTCTTCATCTCAGTGATAAAAGTGAAGGTATCAGCAAACTCATTCATGGTATACAGATCTGGATACTAGGTTATTGCTCAGCCTTTCACTTTAGGAGACAGGATATCTTCCTGCTGGTATGCTGAAGGCCTAATGATTTCATTGTGAGGACAAGCACATTAAAGAATTAAGAGGAGGAATCTCAACTTAGAAATCTTTACTTACTCATTAGGTGTTTCTTTGGAGCTATTTAAATAAGAAATTTCTATTAAAATATTCAAAAGATTTATCTATAAGCCAGAAGATCATGGTGTAAAGATGAGATTCAGATAACCCTGGCATGGTATGTGGCATCAGCCAGCTTACTCCCTTAACTTCTTCACTGCTAACATGAATATCACACTACCCAACTGAAAGGTTCACACCAGGAGGAACTGGGCCCACATGTTGTTTCACAGTATCTGTCAGAGGGAAGCTGCTATGGTGATAATTGTTATTCATAGCAAAATAAAAATTTATATTATTCATAAATTAGATATTTCATATAAACCTGTATTGGGCAGATGAAGTTGAGAGAAATAGTGTCATGTTTGTTTGCCTTTTTATTGTATTTTTGATTTTATAATGTCATAGTGTTTAATTATAACACATAATAAAAATTATCTGTATTTTTTTCACAGTGATAATAAATCCAAATAGTAAATTCCTCTTTTTTTTTTTTAATGGCCATCTCAGCCTGCCCTGGGATGGGGCTGGCATAACATGTGGTGCTGGGAATTGAACCATGGTTCCTGCAGTTGCCTTAGCTTTCCTAAGCAGGAAAGATGGTCCCCGCTGAACTATCTCGCTGCCCCATAAATTACTCTTAAGAAATATCTCTACCTTTCATATTTCTGATAGACTCAACATTTACATTCCAAATTTAAGGAAAATATTATTGTGATTTTTTTTCACTTGTTTTTAAATACAAACTTATATTTAAGTGGAATTGTAAACAAGCCCGGAGATGTTCTCCTGGTCAACAACCTGTAAATGAAAATCAATGTTTCTTTCACTAAGTTCCATATGTGTCTCAGACAAATGCTGCTCATAGTCATGTTACTCTAATGTGACATGTGGATGCCTTCTAACCCAGGCCTAGGTGCTAAGCATCAAGGAAAGAGCACCAAGTTATAGTTTAGAAAGCTTTCTCTACTGGAAAAAAAAATAGCAGACAGCTATGGTTACAGGAAATCCATAACCTCAAATAACTCTCTCTCCTAAGATTTTCATAAACTGTCTTTTTTTCACCAACTGTCTTGAAATTTACTTTTGGATTTTAATGAGTAAGTGAATCATAAAATATATCAACTATTGCCCTATTGTTTTTTCCTTTTTCTTCTTATTGACTATCCTAAAACACTTACTAAAGATACTGCTTTAGCTATTATTTCAAAATTTTGCCATTGGATTCAGATGATTTGTATTCAGTTGCTTAACACAGTAGCAGATGGATTTTTTTCCATTCTTCCCAGTACATCATCCATTTTTTCACCAGGGAAGTAAAATGCCATTTATCATGTGAGTGTGGTGTTAGGAAGGCTCTGCGGGAACAGGAAGGGCAAAGAGAAGGATTAAGTGCTGTTTACCCTCACCTGAGGGTGAAGCAAAAATGTCGCCTTGCTCGGCTGCTAGGTTAGTCAGAACACCGTCCTGCCCTATGGAGCAACACGTTTCCCTTTTCAGTAAAAGAGGCCTCAGATCTTGGCCCACGACAGTAGCTTTTCCAGGGGATTCATGTTGGGTAATTTCTATCTTAGATATCAATGCTAGGGTTTGTCATTCCCATATTTCTGGTGTGCAGCACAAAGACATTAAAAATGTAAATGATAAAGAAAATTATCATGATAGTTGTACAGAATGATTAGCTTTGGACCTCTAAAAACTGTGAAAACTAAAGGATATTAGAATTTTTTTTTTAAGGTATCTAGTTATTTGTGTCTCACAAAATATACAGAATTTTAAGCCTAGTGTCATTTTTAGAAAATGCTGTGAATTTGTTGAAAACCTACTTTTTTATCTTAATAGCCGTAACTTAGAACATTTTGGAATCTTACGTTTAGTACTAAGAAAGAAACATTTGGAAATTGAAACATTTTAAAAATCCTTTTCCCTTTGGATGAATCTTCAAAATTAGTCTTTCGCACATTCTGTATTGTATTGAATCTGATCTTTTGTAGTTCATTATGTGAATTGATTGACAAAGTATAATCATCTTTCCAAGATGCAGATATTTTGAAAATTCCAAATTAGTCTAGAGAATTGGAGGGACAGTCTTCTTGATGAGAAGATTTCCCTGTGTTTAGGAGGGTCCTTAAAGTTCTTTATATTGTAGTGTTGTGCTACTTAAACATCTTTTAAATCAGAGGTTTCTAACCAGGCTGGAGCCAATATTCCTTAACTAGACATTTCAGTAGCTTCACATTTCTGAGACCTACCTTTGGGGGCTGATCAGGAAATAAAATTTTTAAATGGTTCAACTGATTCTGCTGTATTAAAGCAAGAATTGACTTGTGCATTCACAAAGTCTGTATACTTGCATATCTCCACTGACTTTGGGGCCACTGCTTATGTAGGTAGCTCAAACTCTCTTGAGTAAGTGTGGCTGCACTGAAGATGCCAATATTAAGTGGAATGTGCTGATATATTTTCTTGACTCATTGGTGTTAATGCTATTACTTGGGGCCATAGAAAACAAAATCTGATACCAAATGCAGGCAGTAGCTCCTCAACTATTGTAAGTATTGAAGGCACTCACATTTTAGCCATTTCTTTCTTTTTTTAAAAAAAAATTATGTTTGTATGTATGTATGCATTTATTTATTTATTTATTTATTTATTTATTTATTTATTTATTTATATTATGGCTGGCTCAGCCTGCCCTGGGGTGGGGTTGGCACAGCATGTGGTGAGGGGTTCAAACTGACATTCCTGCAGTTGCCTACGCTTGCCTAAGCAAGTGATTTAGACTGCTGAACTATCTTGCTGACCTTATGTTTATACCTTTATTGATACTATAGCAAATGAATAAGAAAAACAGAAAACAGTCATGTAATCACAGAAATAGTTCCAACCAAGCAATAAATTAATAATAAATCATATAAAGATAATTACATACATCTTTAAGAATGTATGTAATTATAAATACACATTAATTAGGAACAACACAATTCAAAAATTAGGGGCTGTGGATATAAGTCCCTCACAGAATGTTTGCCTGGAGTGTGTAAGGTCCTAGACTTAACCTGTAAATGCTGAAATATAGGAGTTTTAGTTAAATAATGTTTAAAATATTAATATTAAATAAATAAATTTTGGATCAAAATTTAAGAGACTTGGATTTGTAGCTTCATTCTTTGAAGGACCTATTTTTATAGTAGATGACTTTTACCAATGCTAGTAATTAAGACATACTTCACTAATTTGCAATTTTTAAAGTTGATATCTGTAGTTAGTGCTTTATGCAACATAATACATACCTATGTACTCTGATAATATAAAAGTAATGGTTTAAATGACAAAATTCAGAAGTAAAGAGTAGGAACAAGATTCAATAAAAGAATAGGAACACGTTGTTTTCTTTTTCTTTTTTTTTTTTGGAGGCTTAGCCTGCCCTGAGGTCTTTGGGGCTGGCACACCATGTGGTGCTGCAGACCACTGAGCTATCTCACAGGCCCATAGAAACACAATGCCAGTGGGGGGAATAAAAAAAGATAAAATGTAATCTGTATCCAAATATTACAAGTTAGCCTATTAATACATACAACTTTTGTATTTTCATTTATAATGTTTTAAAAATTTATTTTATTTTGAAGAGGAAAAACAAATAAAAGAAAAATGGTAACACAGAACAATACATATGTTGCACATTTTCAAAATAGGAATAGCAAATTAACAATGGTTGTGATATTTATTACCTATTTGTATTGTCAAATCTTTTGTTCAGTTTTACAGATCTAGTTATGCAAGATTGGACAGCAATGTGTAATACAAATACCATACCTCTAATTTATGTCTTTTAAGTGCATACTATTTCTAATGTCATATCAGTTATTATTATACTCTCTTTAAAACAATTTATTTTAAAAAAATTAGAGGGCCAGCCAAATAGCTCCATGGATTAAAGTGCTTACAAGAAAGCACAGGGACTGGGGTTTGATCCTTGGCACGCTGTGCTGGCCATGCCCCCGGGGCATGCTGACATGGCAATTGAGACTGCGTGGTGGCTGCGTGGTGGTGTGCTTCCGTAATCCAAGCTCTTGGGAGGCTGTAAGCAGGTGCATCACTAAGAGTCAGATCTAGTAGTGAGACCCTGAACACCCTATAGACCCGTCCCTAAAAGTACTAAATAAATAAATAAATAAATAAGAAATAAATAAATAATAAATAAATAAATAAAATTTAAAAATTAAAAAGAAAAATATATAAGGTTTATTGAAAGCAAGGGACAATATTCAATCATTCGTTTATAAATAAAAATTACATTTAATTTAAATTCAAAGAAAATAAATAGCAATGTTTATGTTAGTTGTGTTATTGTGCTTTGATGGACAAAAGTGAAAATTCTT
>PVKN010041223.1:0-10600 GCA_004027915.1 Capromys pilorides
GGGTGGCTGAAGAAGGAGGTTGGCCACTAACCACAGAATGGGTCGTCTTATCCACTTGGTTGTTAAAGTCCTCTTCTGCTGATGTCACCTTTTGGTGAGCGTTCACATGGGAAACAAATATTTTTACATCCTTTGCCCATATGGAGAAGTCTATCCACATACCTCTTCCATAAATATCCTTGTCACCAATTTTCTAATCATGTTCCTTCCAAGTTCCTGACCATCCGGCCAAACCATTGGCTACAGCCCTTGAGTCAGTGTATAGTCACACATCTGGCCATTTCTTTCTCCAGGCAAAATGCACTACCAAGTGCACTGCCCGAAGTTCTGCCCACTGTGATGATTGTCCTTCACCACTGTCCTATAGTGATGTCCCAGAAAGAGGCTGTAATGCTGCAGCTGTCCACTTGTAGGTGGTGCCTGCATAGCGTGCAGAGCCATCTGTAAACCAGGCTCTAGTCTTCTCTTCTTCTGACAACTGATTATAAGGCACACCTCACAATGCCATAGGTGCATGCTGGGAAACAGAAGGCAATATGGCAGGCGTAGAAGCCATAGGTATCTGGGCAACTTCCTCGTGTAATTTACTTGTCCCCTCTGGACCTGCCCTGGCTCTATCTTCCATTTGATGACAGACTGTTGCTGAGCATGTCCAATCTTATGACTTGATGGATCGGATAATACCCAGGCCATGATAGGCAACTCAGATCTCATGGTGTCCTGGTGTCCCATAGTCAAGCGTTCAGTTTCCACCAATGCCCAGTAACAGGCCAACAGCTGTTTCTCAAAAGGAGAGTAGTTGTCTGCAGATGATGGCAGAGCTTTGCTTCAAAAACCTAAAGGCTTCCACTGCAATTCACCTATGGGGGCTTGCCAGAGACTCCAAACAGCATCCTTATCTACTACCGATACTTCAAGTACCATTGGATCTGCTGCACCATATGGTCCCAGAGGCAGAGCAACCTGAACAGCAGCCTGGACCTGTTGCAGGGCTTTTTCCTGTTCTGGGTCCCATTCAAAATTAGCAGCTTTTCGAGTCACTCGGTAAATAGGTCGGACTAATACACCTAAATGAGGAATATGTTGTCTCCAAAATCCAAATAGGCCTACTAAGCACTGTGCCTTGTTTTTGGTCATAGGGGAAGCCAGATGTAACAATTTATCCTTCACCTTAGAAGGAATATCTCTACATGCTCAACACCATTGGACTCCTAGAAACTTCACTGAGGTAGAAGGACCTTGAATTTTTGTGGGATTTATCTCCCAACCTCTGGCCCTCAAATCCAAGGTGGCTGCCACCTCCTGCTCAGTAGGCCCAATAGCATAACATCATCAGTGTAACAGACCAGTGTGATATTTTGAGGAACAGAAAAATTATCAAGATCCCTATGAACTAAATTGTGACACAGTGCAGGAGAGTTAATATACCCTTGTGGCAAGACAGTGAAGGTATATTGCTGGCCTTGCTAACTGAAAACAAATTGCTTCTGATGGTCCTTATGTATAGGTATGGAGGAGAAGTCATTTGCCAAATCAACAGCTGCAAACCAAGTACCAGGAGATGTGTTAATCTGCTCCAGCAAGGAAACCACATCTGGTACTGCAGCTGCAATTGGAGTCACCACCTGGTTCAGTTTATGGTAATCTACCATCATTCTCCAAGACCCATCTGTGTTCTGCACAGGCCAAATGGGAGAATTAAATGGAGATGTGGTGGGAACCACCACCCCTGCATCCTTCAGGTCCTTGATGGTGACACTAATCTCTGCAAGCCCTCCAGGAATGTGATACTGCTTTGGATTCACTATTTTACCAGGCAAGGCCAACTCTAGTGGCTTACACCTGGCCTTTCCAAACATAATAGCCCTAACATGACAGGTTAGGGAACCAATGTGAGGATTTTGCCAAGTACTGAGTATGTCTATTCCAATTACACATTCTAGAACAGGGAAAATGACTTCAGGATGGATTTGAGGACCTATTGGACCCACTGTGAGTCGGACCTTTGCTAAGACTCCGCTGATCACCTGCCCTCCATAGGCCCCTATTCTCACTGGAGGACCACTGTGGTGTTTTGGATCCCCTGGAATCAGTGTTAGTTCAGAACCAGTGTCCAGTAGTCTCCGAAATGTCTGATAGTTCCCCTTTCCCCAGTGTACAGTCACTTGGGCAAAAGGCCTTAGGTCCCTTTGGGGAAGGATAGGAGAAAGACTGACTGTACAAATTCTGGGGATATTAGGATCCTTCCCCAAAGAGTTCTGGCCTCCCCATCATCCAAGGGGTTCTGGGTCTGGAAACTGGCTCAAATCTGGAAACTGGTTGAGAGGCTGTGATTGCCTATTACCATGATTCGGAAGTAGGTCTCCGTTCTTTGCCCCATCATTCTTTCGTTTACATAAATCTAGCAAAAATTTAGTAGGTTTCCCATCCATCTATTTAACTTTTGGGAACACCATGACTAATCAGCCAACACCATAGGTCTATGCGTGTCAGCTTATTCTGGTCACTGTTTTGCTTCTGCTGTCTGCGGCGATTAAGTGCTGCCACTTGACCCCTGGCATTCCAAGTTCCAATCATGCCCATTACCCTTAAATTTCTTAATTGAGTAACTGTGGTCCCCACTGTAAGTTCTGGCATGCAAAGAAGGGTATGACAGGGCTCTTCAGGGATGCTGGTTCTTCTCTCACAAATCTGTTTCTCAAAGTATTAGTAAAGGGTGTGTCTTCAGGATCATCGCAGTGTGAAGGATGAGGCTTAAAATGACAAATCCATTCCAACATCCCCATTTCCCTAAGCCTCTGAATCCCTTCATCAATTACTGTTTACTAACCATGGAAGATCAGGCAGCTCTAACTCATTCGCAGTGGGCCATCTTTTGAGCCATACTTCTGTCAACCAGCCAAATAGACTATTAACGCCTTTCTTTACTCCATAAGCTGCAACATTGAATTCAGGATCCCTACTTAATGGGCCCATATCAACAAACTCAGCCTGATCCAGGTGTATGTTTTTGCCACCGTTATCCCACACTCATAAAATCCATTCCCATGCCTGCTCATTAGGCTTCTGCTTCTAAGAGTTAGAAAACTCAAGAAGGTCTTTGGCAGAATAACGGATCTCTTCATGGATCACATTATGTATCTCACCCTTAGGCGACTTTTGTGATTGAAGTCTGGTTATGGGCCTAGAGGCAAAAATGGGTGCTGATGGTGGAGTCACAGCATTATCCTGTTTGTTTTATACAGGATTGTTTTATACAGGTTTTATACGTGTCTCCATGTATATTAGGAGACACTAGTACTGCAGAGGATGAAGGCAATGATTCCTTTCTCACAGTGGACAGGGAATTCTCTTCGTCAGGCAAAATAATTTCATTAATATCTACAAACTCAGCCTCCTCAGCCTCCTCAGCCTCCTCAGCCTCCTCAGGATCCTCCCACACATCTCCATTCCAATTTATGGGATCCCATTCTTTTCCAATCAGTGCCCTCACTTTTGCTTCAGTTACCCTTCGAGGCTGAGCATTTAATTTACATTGCAGTTCAGCCAATCGAATTATGAGGGACTGCGTTTGGGTCTCTGCAACCTCAGCCTTATGGCTAAAATAGAGGAGATTGTCTGTCAGGACGCATTTAGAAACTTTTAAATTTTTTATCTGGGTCTGAAGGCGGGCAATCAAATCTGTGAGCTCCTTATTTTTATACATAAGTTTGCCTATTGCACCTACAATGAACCAACCGGAATCATTATATTCCATACTGCTCCAAAGATTTTGAAAATTTGTATGTATGGAATCGCTAATTTCCTGACATTTCACAATTGGTAACTCAGGATAATAAAATGGATCAAGGCGGGATATTACTTCAAACAGCTCACTCCAGGGATCTTTAGTACACTCCTTAATACCAGAAGAGACCATGGTGTCTTTAGGTCTCTTCCAATCTGGAAGCCAACTCCAGGAACTCTTAAAGCTATTTAAAAATGCCATCATTATATTCTGTTTCTCTAGGGCCACTCCTGGTACCATATTCTATATTGGTCAGGGTTTTACTTAGAGGAACAGAAAGCTACAAAGAATGGGTATTAACACAAAATATACAATATGTAAGGAGTTATAAGATTGGCTTACAATAGTCAGCCACAGAGTCAGATGAGGAAGTGTGCAGAGTCTGCACACTCTGGACTAGAGAATTCAGTCTTGAGGTCTGAAACTCACTGCAGTGCTCCGTGTAAGTCTCTATCCGTCAGCTGATGGGTTTGAGATGGACACCGAAGAGTCTATGATGGATGGTGAAAGATCCACACTGGAGGCTGAAGAGTCTGTACTGCAAGCCAGATGATGAAGTCCAAGCCAAACGTGAATACTGAAGCTTCTCTGAGGAGGTGAAGTCTTGACTCCTTCCTCAGCCCTTTAAAATGTCTCTGTGCTCAGTCACTCTGACTGAGCCATTGTGCCCTAGGGTGGAACAAATCATACCCCAGCATGGGCCCTTGATCCCGCTCTAGGGAGGAGCCAATCATATCCTAGGCAGGCCCTGGTCATGCTCCAGGGAGGAAGGAATTGTACCCCGGGGTGGGACTCCCACCAACAGGGAGCCGGATCACTGAGTCATCCTGCCAAGGTGACACAACGTATCAACCACTACACTAGAGCTCATAAAAATGCCTTAATGCCTCTCACAAGTCCAATTGGAGGCCTAGAACCCACAACAATGCCTCATGCAGGCTTGCTTCATGTATCTGTGCTGGAAAGGCCCAAAGGTCAGTGGTGGAAAATAGAAAGTCTATGACAACAGAATGAAGGATCTATACTAACAGGACAAGGGATCTGAGCTAGAGCTAGAAAGCAACATTCAAGGTAAGCACCAGCGCTCCCCTGTCAAGTACCACAGCCATCCTCAGCAACGGTGAGGTCCAAGCTTCTCCAAAGATGAAGAAAGCTGAGTTTCCATCAGGAAAAGCCAATGCAACAACCTTCTCCTGGAGACTGAGCTGTGCACAATCATCCCCTCCAGAGCTAGGAAGCAATGCTCAAAATGAGAATCAGAGCTGCCCCAAAATGAACTGTAGCCATTCTCAGTGACAACAAGGCCCCAAGCTCCTTCTCTGATAAGAACAGCCAAGTTCATCAGGAAAGCCAGCATAACAAGGTCCTCCAAAGGAATAGCCCAAGAGAGAGCCAGAAGCTTCCAACAGCTCCAACGGCTTATCCAAACAGCTTCCCTAACAACTTACCAACAGTTTCTCTAGTTCTGCCTTTTATGTTGCTGGCAACAATGCCCAGTTGGGCCTCATACACCCAGTGCAAGGCTAGTTGAGTTCAGCTGGATGTAACATTTTCTTTATGCATTTTTCTGTTGATAGACGTGTAAGCTGCTTCCAAGATTTAGATGTTATTAATTATGCTGCTATGAACACAGGTGTATGTTTATCATTGTAGTATGATGTCTTTAACTTTTGGGGGAGGTTCCATAGAAAGGATTTTGAACATTGAACATATTTTTAACATATATTTTAATTAGGAAACACAAAAGTATATCACTTTAATATGTTTGTTGCTATTCTTCTAATATTACTAAAACAATACTGAAAAAGTAATGTAACAGAAACATTTCCCGAGCAAATCTGAAATAATTCTAAGGCACAAGCAATTCAAATTAACCATTCTATTTTAAACTACTGAAAATGATGGCATACATTTATTTCCTCCTACCTTGAAGGGAATAACATAAACTACTTGCTTTATATGAACCACTTTTACTGAAAAACAAACCAGGTATAAAATTTCACATTTACTTTGATTTCAAGATTTCTCTAGTGTTTTATTTTATTTTATCAGTGTTCATTTCAGCACTGAGTTAAAGAAAATGACATTTAATTCATTTCTGTCTTCTGTGACAGGGCTAAGAAAAAAGAATCCCTAGAATGCATTTTTAAAGATTAGGAGGGAATAACCGTCATGTGCAGAATTCAGCAGGATTCGCTGAAAATTTCTCTAAAATTATCCAGTGCCTGCAAGAGTCAAACTCCTTGTTGCAAGAAATTTTCAACAGCTTCAGCAGCAAATCAAATTTCTTTCTTTTTTGGGGGGTGGGGGGAAGTGTTGAGAGCCACAGGAAGCCAGGAAATTGATCAAGTGTGTGTAGGTGGGACTGGGTCTCCTTGCCGGAAGCAACCCGGCTGCCCCAGTGCTGAGAAAAACATCCTGTCTCCTTCAGGCCAGCTATTAGTCACTAAGCAACCTGTGTCATATGGTGCAAACTTTGCAAAACTATAAATAAAGGAACGTATTTGTGTGAGTCAAGTTAGTCTTGCTCATCAGGCAGACTGAGGACTACCTAGCCCAGCCATTTGTCTTGTTTTCCTACCACCGTGTCTCCCCTGGGGTTGAACCATTTGCAGTAAGACCTACGGATCTCTACATTTGGTGCCCGGGACTGAGACCTCGGTACCAGGTAAGTGTGGGTGGAGGAACCACTTCCAAAAAGTATGCACAAGGTGTGTGGGGGGGCGGGGGGGAGTGGAGTGGCCAGAACCAGCAGTAGTCCACAGAGGTGTGCATTGGCGCTGGCGCACTAGGTGTAAAACTTGGGAAATGGGCTCACTAGGGCCAGGAGGGGCTCACTAGGGCCAGGAGGGGCTCACTAGGGCCAGGAGGGGCTCACTAGGGCCAGGAGTGGGCTCACTGGGGCCAGACAGGTAACAAAGCGCAAAGAAAGAAAAAAGATTTTAAAAAACCTAACAGAGATTCAATTGTATTAACAATGGGAAAAATAATTTCAAGAACCATAGATGTTGATAGGTGTATACAGATGTATGTAAAAATGTATGTTGGTTTTTTTTGTTTTTGTTTTTTTGTTTTTGTTTTTGTTTTTGTTTTTGCATTTGTGCTACTTCCTAAGACTACTATAAAAAATTTAGTGTGGAGAGCTGTTTTAAAATCAAGTCCCAAACGGGGCAAGGAGGGTGGAGTAAATATACAGCAGGTAGAGCTTAAGCCCTCTAGCTTTGCTCAATTAGAGGACAAAGGAAAATGTTCCTTTAAATTGCAAGCCATTGATTCCAAGCAGCACGGTGTTGCTGGGGGAAGGGACACAAACTGGGCTTCAGGAGGCTTCTGTGCTCTGGTCTTAGGCAAACCCAGCTGGGATTCCCCAGCCACCAGCCAATCTGTTTGCCTCATTCAGCCACAGAGGTTGGTGCGTACCACCAACTACAGTCATGTGTACCTGATGCTATGTAAGAGGGTCAAGACTATGGTATCCTGTGGCCTTGGCATTCACTATTTGCATTGCTGGCATCGCAAATTTGTTAGGCTCAAGAAAGTGTCTATAGTTAATATCTGGGCAAAACTGAAACACCCAATGTGTTTTGTGGAGCCAAAAGCTGCAATCTTGACCAAGGCAGCTCAGGAAAATCTCACTGAGTCACAGATTGAAACTAAATTGTAGGTCTTCATAAATCAGTATCTTTTAAAACCTTAAAATAATTAACACAAGCTATTGCTACTTATGTCCCACCTGCTCCCTTCACTTTGAGTTTAATAGAAATGCTAGGACAGCAGACTATGACCCCAAATGATTGGAAAGGAATAGCTAAACTGTGTTTAAATCTGGGAGATTATTTATTGTAAAAAGAAAATTTTTGAAAATATTGTGCAGAACAGGCAGCTTGAAATGTGGTTCACAACTAAGCCATTACAAAAGATATGCTAATAGGGGAGGGTGCTTTTGCTAGCAGAAACCATCAACTGACTTTTGCATTGCAAAATATATGTGCAAACTAAAATAGCTGCAGGTAGGGCCTGGTGGGCAAATCACTCCAGGTACTCCCATTACTCAATTGTTCATTTTTCCCTTGTAAAATTTTAAAAGTTTAATAAATAAAAAAAATTCAAGGGTTTTAGATCTTCTAATACTTACCAGGTTCAACAGATGAAATAAAATCGCCCAAAGATAGAGTTGGCCATTGAAGGAAAAGCATTTAAAGGGCTATTAGACACAGGTACAAATATTTCAGTTATAGCTCAGCATCCTTGGCCTGAGTCATGGCTTCTGGATAAGGCCACTATAGCTTTACAAGGGGTAGGCAAGGTTTCTTACCCTTACAGAAGTGCTAAGTTGCTAAGTTGGAGGGATGCGAAAGGCCATTCTAGATATTTTTCTCCATACATCCTCTCCCATATCCCAGTCAATCTATGGGGACATAACATTTTACAGCATATAGGAGTGTTTTTGGCCAGCCCTAACTCCCTAGTGACTCATCAAAAGTTACAGCAAGGTTTCCTTCCCAATCAACGGCTTGGTAAAAATTCCCAAGGGAAAAAAGAACCTCTTTTAGTTGTTCCTAACAAAAATTATTTTGGCTTAGGCTACTAATCCTCACATTTTCAGGAGGGAGCTTGATCTTTTCTCCAACCAAATGGATGGCATCCAAGATATCTTGGATGTCTCATGATCCTGTTTGGGTTGATCAGTGGCCCCTAACTCAGAAGAAGATCATAGAAACTCATACTCTAGTTGATGAACAGCTGCTGGTGGGGTACCTAGAACATTCCAATAGTCCTTGAAATACTCCAATTTTTGTAATAAAAAAAGGGTCTAAAAAGTAGAGATTGCTACAAGACTTGCGAACAGTCAATTACACCATAAAACCAATGAGAGCACTGCAACAGGGACTGCCCAGTCCTGTGTCTATTCCTTCACATTTTTCCCTTATGGTAATCAATTTAAAAGACTGTTTCTTCTCTATCCCTCTCCACCCAGATGATAAAAAACGTTTTGCTTTTAGTCTACCCTCTGTTAATAATCTGACTCCTATGCATCATTTTCAGTGGTGTTGTCTACCACAAGGTATGACAAATAGTGCAACCCTGTGCCAAGAGTTTGTGGCTGCAGCCATTCAGTCAGTGCGACAGGCCTATCAATCAGTGTATATTATTCCATATACAGACGACATTCTTTTGGCACATGAATCGCCATCCTTATTACATCAAATGTTTATTCAATTAGATGATGCCCTCTGCAATACATGTCTAGTAATAGCTACTGAAAAGGTGCAAGCTACGATACCCTTTTCATATTTGGGACACCATATTCATCAAAGACACATTGTGCCCCAAACTGTTTAGATCCAGGTTAAACATCTTACAACTCTAAATGATTTTCAAACTCTACTTGGTAACGTTGATTGGCTCCGCCGAGCTCTTAAGCTAACTATGCATGCGTTAAGTCCACTTTTTGACATTCTTAAGGGAAACTCAGACCCTACTTTTAAAAAAACACTTATACCAGAGGCTAAGACTGCCTTAGGCAAAGTTAATCAGGCTCTTTCTTATGCTCAGCTCTCTCAAGTTGACTCATCTTTGCCAACACTTTTAATTATTTTCTCAACTCAGTATATGCCCACTGGGGTTCTTTGGCACTCTCAGGGTCCCTTACAGTGGCTACACATACCACATACTCCACATAAAACTTACTCCCTTTCATGATGCTGTGGCAGAACTGATTGCACATAGACAAACTCGTGCAATTCAGCTCCTGAGTCATGAGGTACACACTACCATCATTCCCTTTTCTTCAGTTAAGCAAAAATGGATATGGCAATTCTCATCTTTTTGACAATCTGCACTGGCTAACTTCCCTGGTATTATTGACTGCCATTCATCTGTGACAGATGGATATTACACACATTCCTGAATTTGGTTCTTTGCATTAGGTCCATGTTTCGGTGGACACTTCCTCAGGACTCATATTTGCTACTGCCCACACTGGTGAAGCAGATAAACATGTCATTGCTCACTGTTTAGATGTCTTTAGTGCCCTAGGCTGCCCAGGGACACTTAAGACTCACAATGGGCCAGCATATACAAGTGCCACCTTCCAAAAGTTTTGTAAGGTTTTTCATATTTCCCTTATCTGTGAGCTCCAGTCACAAACCCATCCACCATCCCATCTGGCCTGCATGCCCCTGCCCAGTAAGGACCTTCAGCCCATGTCCACCTTCAGATTCCTCAACTCCAGAGCTCTGACTCTACCTACAGTCCAGACTCACAGGGCCTCACAGCAGCTAGCGGCCAGAGCTGTGACTCACAGCCAGGAACCACTGGAGGGGAACAAGATTGGTGGATCCAGAACAAATTCCCATAGGCACTAACAGCATAACTTCACCAAAGTACAGAGGTCACTGCTATACAAAATGATAATGACAAGGAGTAAGATGCAATCACAGAGCCCAACCCCACCCGAATCAAACATAGGAGATGCTACCATGGAAGAAAATGGGAATCATGAAGCGAACAACTCTGAATCTGAGATAGACAGACAAAGACAGAAACATATAGAGCAACTCAGATAAGGAATAAAATCTGAAACAAAAAAACAAAAGCATGAATTAATAGAATCTCAATTGGAAAAGCAATTGCAGAAATGTCTAGAGCAAACCAGAAAAGAAATAACCCCTGAAGAATACAAAAGACATATCTAAATTAATAGCAACAAAAGTAGGGGAACAAATGAAGAAAGGTAAAGAGGAGAATGGAGCAGAAACAATCTCTGAACTAGAGAGAGAAATGATAACTATAATGAAAGACTTAAGTAAT
>PVKN010041224.1:0-10586 GCA_004027915.1 Capromys pilorides
CAAGCCTTAGCTGGTCTACCAAAAAGTAGAAAGAAAAAAACTCAAATTAGAAAATTAGAAATGAAAATGGTGAGATCACAGTGAACAGTAAAGAAATCCAAAAGATTATTAGTAGCTACTTTGAGAACCTGTACACTAGTAAATTAGACAATTCAGAAGAAATGGCTGGGTGTCTAAACACATATGAATTACAAAACCTGAAACAAGAAAGTGTAAAAACTCTAAATAATCCAAAGAGGGCCAATGAAGCTGAAGTGATATTTTTTTAAAAAATAACTACCAAGTAAGAAAAAAGCCTGATGGATTCTCTGTCGAATTTTATAAAAATGCCAGAGAAAGTCTAACACACCTCAAGGTTTTTAATGGACTAAAAAGGAAAGGTGGACATTCAAAATCATTCCTGGAAACTACTATTAAATCCCACTGGAAGTCCTGGTCACAGCAATGTGAGGAGATATGGAGGATTAAAAGCTATGTCTCCACAAAATGCACTAAAGTTTGAACACTGAATAAACAGTAGTTAGTGGGATTTTTACAAGTTAGTCATCAGTTACCTTGGATGAGATGATAAAAATAGAAAACCATAGATACAATCATATGAATAAAAATAAAATGTACATGGGATCAAATGGTTAAAACATGAAGAAACTTGTTTCATAGCAGAAAGGAAAGCGAAAGAAAGGATAGCGAGCTTTCCTGGAGCTGGCTGTGGTGGGACACACTTTAAGTACCTCCCGTTTAAGTAGGCAGAGGCAGAAGGTTGCAAATTTGAGGCAAGCCTGGACAATGTAATGACATTCTTTCTCAAAATAAAAAGAGCTAGAGATGTAGCTTTGAATATGTGGGAGCCACTTCTTCAGTCCTCAGCACTGGAGAAAGAAAAAAGAGAAGCAAAATCTTGCTTGCTACATTCAACCTCAAAGAGATCACAACTGCTTTACTTAGCTATAAGCTTCTATCATTCTATGCTTAGGTTTTATCTCCCTAAGTTTATTCGTGTGTGTGTGTGTGTGTGTGTGTGTGCGTGTGCGTGCGTGCGTGTGTGTGTGTGTGTGTGTGTGTGTGTGTGTTTAGTACAAGGTCTACATGGTCCCACTACACAGTTGGGACTCGTAGTGATTCTCCTGTTTTCAACCTGCCAAGCACTGGGTTCACTGGTGCACGCCACCACGCCCAGCCTTAACTGCTTCTCTCAGTGAGCCCCGGGGGTGGTGCCGGTATTGTATGCTGGGGCTGGAACCCCAGTCCCTGTGTTGTCAATTCTATTTGGCAAGGAAACAGTTTCAGTTTCTTCTGTATATTCCCTGTGGTAGATCAACTAAAGATCAGCTTGTAACATCCAGCTGCACTGCATCAGTGTGGCTCTGGGTGTGGAAGGCACCCTGAGGACTGTTGCCAACAGCATAAAAGGAGAACCGGAAGGGAAGATGGCGCGCTGTTGATCCTGGAGAAGCCTGTTGTGGTGGTTTACCTGACATGAGCTCAGCTGTTCCCATTATCAGAGCAGCTCAGGTCTTTGCTGTTGCTGAGGAGCGTCACTTCCTGTATCCAAGGCAGATGCCCCAGCTGGGGGCACAGCGCTTTCATCCCAGGGGCGCGGCCTCTCTGGCTTCTGTTCCTGACCTTTGGGCCTCCTCAGTGCAGATCCTTGATAGAGACTTGTGTGAGTCACTGCCATGGGATCCAGGCCTTGAAGTGGGTTCTTTGGGTCTGTCATACAAGGACAGATCTGAGCTCTTTTGCATTTGACTCTTTGGAGAAATATTTTAAAAAGTTAAAAAAAATTAATTTTGTGTCTTGTATTAAATGTTTTCCCTTGTGAACCTTGAGTAAACACTCCCTTTGAATAGAAGCACAAATAATAACAGGAAATGTCTTAGTTACATTCCTAGTCCCTGGGACAAAATACTTGATGCTGCAATTTAAAGGCAGGGAGCTTTATTTTGACACCCACTGCAAGAAGTTTCAGCCCAGGTTCAGCAGGTTTAAACACAAAAGTGATGTGGCTGGGGGATGGGGACTGGGCACAAGAAGGCTGCGCATGGCCTAGGGGCCAGAAGGAGCCAGGAAGACTCAGGAACCCTTCCAGGTCCCACACCTAGCAACTCACCTCTCTGACCACATTCCACCTCCTAATATTCATATTCTGTCATAGCTCCCCTGATCCAGTTACCTTTTAAAAGCTCACCTCTGAGCCCATGAGACTTTGGGGGACATTCTCAATCTAAACCATAACGGAGCAAAAGGGAAGGAGGAGAGAGAAAAGAACTAAGAGGGAGGAAATCAGAAGAGAGAAATAAAGCGAGGCATGGTGGCACACCCCTATAATCTCAGAACTTGGGAGGCTGAGGTAGGAGGATCGTTGCAAGTTCGAGATCAGCCTGGGCTACAAAGTGAGCTCAAGGCATCCTGAGCTGCATAGTGAGACCCTGTCTCAAAAAGACAAAGAGAGGCAGAGAGAGATGGAGAGACAGGCAGGCAGGCAGGCAGGCAGACAGACAGACAGACAGACAGACAGACAGACAGACAGAGAGACAGATAGAGAGAGGCCTTCTTCAAAAAAGAAAGGCTGAATTGTATAGCGAAGTATCCTGTTCAACAGTCTGACTGCGAACTTTGGCTGCTTTACTGAACTTGATGTGTCTATCATTTCTGCAAATAAATGTTTGCCAGAGGATTCTGCACAAGGAGTCACCTGCCATGCTCGACATGAATCACCAGCAATAAAGCAGTGAACCCATTTAGACCACATTTGTCATCAGTGAGTAAGCAGACACGGGGAACAAATGTAATACTTTCCAGGAGAGCCACTGCAGACGGGGCGAGGCAGCATAAACAACTGCCCGCCACTTTCTTTATTAAGAGCTCTGCCTGCGAATCCAAATCAGATGTCTTCTTCTGATAACAATACCCAAAACAAACTGGCAGAAGACCTTGCAAATGGACAGTATTCACAACACTGTGATAAAAGAAGGAACCGTTACACCTGCCCAAATAAGCTTCCTTCTAGAAATAACCCCTTCTGCTTCTCAGCACATTCTAAGTTGTACCACTTGCTAGGCTCTTATTGTGTACTGTATTGGATTATAACCCTCTGAGTTCTTGTCTCTTTATTACCACCACTTGTAATTATTAAAGGCAAAGGCTTCGCCACATTCAATTTTGAGTATTACCTGAAACCAAACTGCATGCTTTTTTACTGAGTTTACAGTGAAGAAATATTTGCTGCATAAATTTTTAAAATTGTCATTGTCTTTCAGTCTAAATGATTCTCTTCTCTATTTCTTCACCAGGATTTGAGGCAGAAAAACTCAATAAGCATCAATAGATTTGTTAAACAAATACCAGGTAGTATGATATAATAACAGAAACACTGAAAATAAATTCAGGAGATAGGGATCTAATTCTTGTGGGGTTTGTGTTTCCTAAGTGCAAAAGTGAACTTTGGTAAGACACATGGCTTTGCTCTACCCTGATTTCTTCCTCTATTTAAAAAGGGAGGGTAGAATATCCGCCCTGCAAAGGAGCAAAGGAAGGAGATGGAGGCAGCGGGTGTAGGATGCCTGCTGGCCAGTGGGTCAGAGGCACACACGGAAATCACCTCACAAGATGCCCAGCCAGGTGTGGTGGCACATGCCTGTAATCCCAGCACTTGGGAGGCTGAAGCAGGAGAATCAATGTGAGTTCGAGACCAGCCTGGGCTACAAAAGTGAGCTAAAGGCCAGCCTGAACTGCACAGAGAGACCCTGTCTCAAAAAGACAAAGAAAAAGAAAGATGCCCATAACTTCAACACAGTTTCACAGATTTCCGGAAGAGGAAATTGAGACTCACATGAAACAACTGGCAGAAAAATCCCTTAGCTAGTGACTGGCAAAGCTGCAATGTCCAGCTTCACAAGTCAAGTAAAAGCGGTCAACAGTGGGAGCTACCCAGTTGGCCCAAGGACAGATTCTGAAGATGCTACGAAGAACTTAACAGAGGGCTGACTGTTTAGGAGAGGACGAAAACATAGTACACACTTAAGTGTATGTGTAGGATGCTTCCTCTGGATCCTCTGCTTTTAATGAGACTGTGAAAGATAAAGTACATAAAAACCTATCACAGAGTCAAGAGGTGAATATCAAATTAGATGAGCCTTGTACTATAGTCATTATACTAGGAAATGTGCTATAAACCAGTTAGAAGACCTTTGGTCCCTGACTTCAAGAAACTAGGTTATTATTGAAAATATCAGTGCACCTGCCATGCCAGCCCCGCCCCCCGGGCACAGTGACACTGCAATTGAGACTGCACATGATGACATGAGGTGGAAGGCTGAAAACAGCCTGGTCACTATGAGTCTGATCTAGTAGTGAGAACCTGAACACCTTGTAGACCCTTCCTTAAAATAAAAAAGAAAGAAAGAAAATATCAGTGCTTAAATCAATGAATTTCAAACACCTAGAAAATTCATTCACCTGGAAAAATATGTTCTATTAAAACAAAGGGCAGAGTTGATATTACTAATTTGGTTTGGAAACTGCTTGGCAACAGTTAAAGTGAAGCCAAAACAGTATCGTTGCATACAATGAACCCAGTGTTGTTCTACACCAGGCCAGAGGCCGAGGTTTTCTAAATGTTACGTCAACTAGTTACAAGTAATCCCAAGCTCCCATAGGTGTATGCTAAAAAATATTCTACCACCCATATTCTTGGATTTTGTTTTGTTTGTTTGTTTGTTTGTTCATTTTATTTTCACTTCTAGGAATTGAACACAGGGGTCCTGTGCCTCTCGGCTACATACCCAGTCCTTCATCTGCAGATAGAGTCTTGCTGTGCTGTCAGGCTGGCCTGAAACTTTCCCTTCTTCTGACTGAGCTTCTCAAGAGCCTGGGATCATAGTCAGCTTTTATTCATAAGAGCTTCCTTCTGTACAAATGATATAAAAAGAATATGGGCAGAAGAAGTAGCAGAAAACTTTCCAAACATGGGGAAACAATTTAATATTCAGGTAACCAAAGCATATAGAACTCCAGATAATATTACTAATATTTAATAATTCACAATTGTCTGTAAAACAAATATTCTCTAAAGGCATGGACTTGAAATTACTTAGATTTCAATGAAAACTTTAAATATAGAAAGAAGAATCTTTCTGTGAGGACAGTACTCTCCTATTTTGGTGGTTGTTTAGGAAAAATAATTGCTTATTGAAAGGGCCAGAAAAGAATGGAAAAGGATTTTCAGAGACTAACTTAATAAAGCTCATGTATTAGAGGACATGAGGAAGCCAACACTCTCTACCCTTCTCCAAGACAGCTATTAGTGTCCTCAGATGCTACCGTGTGGAGTCAGGTACTGCCCTTCCTACCCCTTACTCACTTTACCTCAACCTTTTTAAGGATGAAAAGTCTTATCAGAGTTGTCATGGGCTTCTGTCTAGTTGTCCCTCCAAAGCCTCATGAAGTCACTGGGTCCGGCTTCTAGAGTTTGTGATTAATTCATGATCCATTGCTGGGATTAGGGGTGTGGGTGCTGCTCCTAGGCTGAGATGAAGACGGAGCCTGAACGCAGCGCACGGAAGCGAGGCTTGCTCTCTGTCTCTGCCTCTGCTGGTGCCACTGCGCCTCCCTTTTACTCTTGCTGTTTTGCTGTTTTCTACAACAAGGAACTGCTGCCCTCTGCCATGTGCCGCTCTGCTTTGGAGGCAGCCAAATACAGACTGAAACCTCTACAAACTGTGAGCTAAATAAGCCTTTTCTTCCTTAATTTTGGGTGTCAGGTATTTTATCCCAGCAATGAGAGAAAAGTAAATGAAAAAGAAGTGAAAAATCCTGACAGCCAGATTCTCTCCCGTGACAGTGATGCGACTGGTACAAAGTGATGACATCAGCGTGAAGACAGAAAAACTAGAAAGGTACCCTTGTGATCAATGGTCAGGGTAAGCAAGTCTCTCAGCCAGTGAACGGTGCTCACGTGCACAGTGTGCAGCTGATGCCAGACCTGTCTCAGGCCACGCTATATGTGAGAGACGGGGAAAAGGCCTGTGTGCATGAGCTGAAAGACCTGCCCTAGTAACGTGCTTATGGAGAGCTCTGTCATTTAGGAACTCTTCTAGTGAGCATGACATCCATCTTTCTCTTGTACAGACACAAGGGAAAAGTCAGAAGTGTGCAAGGAAACCAGAAAAACAAAGGAAACCTCATGATCTTCAGGTAAGACAATTCACTGGAAAATATTGACTAATTCTCTGTGCATAAGGTGCAAGAAAGGAGACATCAAGGAATACCGACTCATGGCCACAGTGTGCATAACAGGGAAACATAGAGATCCTTAGAGCAGATGAAATACTGATGTGAATAATGTAGGTTGGAACCATTTCAGTTCATATAATAATACACTTACAGGGGTCAATGCCTGGGCTACACATATTTAGGCATATTTAACGATCATAACATAATTATGTAACAGTCACATAAATAGAAACCTAAAAAGCTCTGCCATGAACAACTTCAGTCTGGAGGTCATCAGCATAAGATGCTTTAAGTTTTGCATCCTAGAAGACCTGTACACTTGGGAAACACAAACGTATTTAATTTACTATGAGGTCAGCAATCATTCACATCGCAGCTACATAGAAGTTTTTACATATATTTATTAGTTTTTAAGGCAATATTTAGATTTTTACCAGATTTACATGGTGCAACTGTACTGACAAGAATTGAAAAACATCTTTAGAGCTTTCATAAGTTTAGGAAACAGTGTTATTGACATCAAATACACTTATTATCTAAACTAAAAGCATACTTCATTTATATAACAACAAAATGTTTGTTTAATCAAAGTCAATAGATGTAAACCAAGTTTTTCAAATGTTTTTAATTTCAAAGAATACAAAGTTGAGTTCAATCCCTGGCACCAAAAAAAAAAAAAAAAATTTACTGGGGAGATAGCTCATAGAATAAGCGTTTGCCTGGCAAGCTCAAGGGCCTGAGTTCAAACCCTGGTTCTGAAGAAAAAAAAAAAAAAGAATACAAAATTGTAATAAAAAACAGCATTAGAAACAATACAAAATGTCACCACACAAAGTGACAGGAATTCATCAGTGGTTGCTATATTGCATGATATTATCTTCAAATTACTTCTTTAGGTTACCAAACATAAACGTGCAAAACTGGTTTTAAAAAAAAGAAACAAGACAACAACAAAAGTTGTAAGAAACTAAAGAAAAAGAAGAACGAAAAGAAAAAAAGAGGCTGGGGAGATAGCTGCATGGCACAAGTGCCTGCCTGACAAGGGCAAGGCCGTGAGTTCAAACCTCAGTCCCACAAACAAAAAAAAAAAATTTACTGCACCTATAAAAGGACCAGCAGGAATATGCAATACAATTATCCAAATTATCCTGAATATATACATAACTACATCTTTTTTCCTTCTTTCTTTTGTCCTTTTCCTCATCCCACTTTTTCCTTCCCATTGAAGAAATTCTCCCTCTTTCATGGTATCAACTTTACTTTTCAAATTTTAGGTACTCTTTTAGGTTCTCACACTAGCAAAACAATACAATGATAAAATAAGTTTTCAATGGCAAGGTGAGACTTTAAAATATGCTAAGATTTCTGGTCATTTCACATGTCTAAGTTCTAGATATAATGCATATTATATTAAATTGTACTCATTAGTTACTTTATATATGTTAAATTTAAAGTTTAGTTTTATGGCATATTTTGTCTTCAGATGGATATACATCTTTAGTTTCAGATGTACATGAGGCGGGTTATTCCATCCTTGTATTATTAATACTCTCACTTCTTCCTTCCTCTGCTATTTTCCATTTAACATGACAGAATTCCTTCAAGGATTTTCTGTGGAGCAATCAAGTTTCTGCTAATAGCTTTATAATGTCTGCAACTGCTCCTTGTTTACGATAGGACCTATGTAAACGATACTTATGCCTGATGAAATCAGTTACCTAAATATCCCATAGAAATTTGTATTATTTTCACCAGGTATTTTTTCTCTTTTTTAAGAGTCTCCACCATTCCTAATTAGAATGTCATTTCTAATTTGTCTCCCAGAAAAAAAACTTTGCTGATTCATTTGAACATCACTTATCAAGAACCTCCTCTGTCTTAGGCAGACGCAGAGGCCTGGGTTCAATCCCCAGCCTGCAGAGCTGGCCCTGCCCCCAGGGCACACTGAGACAGCAATTGAGACTGCCATGGTGGTGCATGCCTGTAATCCCAGCTCTTGGGAGGCTCAACACAGGCAGATCACTACAAGTCCGACCTACATAGTGAGACCCTGAAAACCCTGTAGACCCTTACTAAAACAATAAAAAGAAAAAAGAAAAGAAAAGAAAAAGAACCTCCTCTAAGCAAAAAGAATGAATCACATTTCCTATTCTCATGGGGTTTTTACCAAAGGGGACAGATGATTGTGATGTGTGGAGAATGGCAAACATTATTGAGTGACTTACCCAAAGGCTTACAGTAATCCTGAGAAGACAAAGCTTATCTGGTCAGAAGTGGAGACCGAACTGAGAAAACCCAAAGATGCAGAGAGCCTCCAAGGCGATTCTTAAAGAATGGCTAAGATTACAAAAGGAAGCCATGGACTGGAAACATATCAGAGAGTAGAGACAGCACATGGACACTGGTGGTGACTCATGGAACAGATGAAGAAATAGGACAGTCAGACTTCTATTGGACTTAGAACATGCAGCTAGTCAGTGACAATAAGAACCTCAAGAGAGGCCAGCAATACAAGGAAGCTGATGCAGAACCATTTGTCCAAAGCAATGCAGTTCCTTCCAGTCATATAAAACAGAGTGAAACTGCTGGGCTACACCTGAAGAAGCCATCAGAACTAACACTCAGGCGTCATACTCAGCCCCTCTCAGGAGTCGAAGAGCTTATCATCCATCACCCACTTCCCTCCAGTGCTGCTGCCCCATTTCTATGCTCTCCCTGCCAAGCTTTTCTATCCTCCTTTACTGGTGTATCTGAGGCTTCCAGTTCATCTTCACATTTTTTGAACCGAAATCGTGTCATCTTTTTACCTTAACTGAAATCTTGTTATTTCAAAGACTCAAGCAAAGCCTCTACAGCTCATGAATTTCATTTCCAGTACATTTTCAAAGCCTGTGCTTGTCCTCTCTTCCTTAAAATACCCAATGCATTAGATGCTCATACCACCAGACTACAAGCCACTCACCCCCGGCTGTGCAGATCACATAAGTCAACAGGAAGGTTGTGGCAGGGTCCTTGGTCACAGCCTGAGGTTCACTCGCATACCAAATCACCCACTTAGGGGTCTTTTTACAACAGAAGGGATCACACTGACTTATCTAAACTCATCTGCCTTGTTTAACCTTCACAGTCCGCTTGAAAGGTCTTGAAGTCTCCTTATTCCTCTCCCAAGTCTACTTCCGGTCACCAAGTAAGTGACCTCTTTTCACAATAACTGACCTCATTTACGCAGACCTCCTGCTTCTTTGTCCAAGATTTTTTATGCTATGTCAGACCCTTACTTAACATTGCTTCTTTTTGCTCTATCTTGTATATATCCTTTGCTTTTGAGAGTGGCTAAAACTAGAAATTGGTCATATAGGCGAGGGCAGGACAAGGCCACAGTAGCTAAGGCAGCCAAGCTACCTCAGTCTTGAGAAAAGCAACCTGCCCGGACAACTTCAGGCCTTAGTCTCCAGGCAACTTTGTGTTTTGTGATACTAACTTAGCAAGAGCATAAGTAAACGCCCCTACTATTGTTCTTTAGGTCCTTTGCCAATCAAGCACAGAGCTCCACCTGACCTCAGCTAGGATCTCCTGTCTTTATTTTTTAAATCTCCCTGCCATTTTCTCTCAGGGACAACTAAGAGACCACTGTTTCCTTACACTTTGCATGAGAGAATGCTTCTCCCCTACCTCCACCCTGCCCACCCCAAATACCCTTCCATTTATATATGGGCACCATAAAATACTATATAGTAAGCAATGCATTGGGACACAGACACATTTGTTTTTCCAAATAAGCAAAATAAAAAGATTAATAATATATACTTGTGCATATAAAAATATAAAAATCCTATTTCATTTCTAAAGTTTTCCTGTGCAACAATCTACTTCATATTCAAAAACAAAAGCCAGTATCCATTAGAAAGAAAACTGATAAATTCAAAGAATTGAAAAAGGAGTAGTGGGTGCCATGCTGGCCCTGCCCCTAGGGTGCGATAAGATGGCGATTGGGACTGGGTTTGGTGGTGCATGCCTGTAAACCTAGCGCTTGGGAGGCTGAAAACAGGAGGTAACTATGAGTCTGATCTGTGTACTGAGACCCTATAGACCTGGTACTATATACCAAAGAAAGAAAGGAGGAAGGAAGGAAGGAAAGAAAGAAGGAAGGAAGGAAGGAAGGAAGGAAGGAAGGAAGGAAGGAAGGAAGGAAGGAAGGAAGGAAGAAAGGCGTAATATTTGTAAATCCTGACTTTGACATCTTACGTAGTTTTCCTAATGATACAGATGCTTCTTAGCACTCAACTATTTTTAATCCTGAGCATAAAATTTAAATTCTATAATGACAAAACTACATAGATAGATAGATGATA
>PVKN010041225.1:0-10611 GCA_004027915.1 Capromys pilorides
TGTGTGTGTGTGTATGTGTGTATTCTTGTAATTTTCTTTCATTTTTCATTATTTTTAATTAATTTTCATGGGAAAAAATAGCAATGAGACAATTTCAAAACAGGTTACTAGGATAGTCACAATAGTTAATACATTGCAGATTGTTGTCTTTGTAGTAGTTATTCAGAGTACTAGATGCAGACATGACATCTTGTCTAAACACTATTAGTACAAATATTTCTTCTCATTGAATTAAGAGAAAGTAGCTATATATCTGTCCTAACTATTTTGTATATACCAATACATATTTTTTTCCACTACAAAATGGTCCTTCATTTATATCCTCCTTTTCCGTTCTATTTTGTCAGAGATAGGTGTTCCATTGCCATTCAAATGTTGTAGGTGTGTGTCTTCAGCAAAATAACTCAATATAGCCCAATAGTGTACAATAGTAGTGGGTTATCCATAGAACTTGCAATGTCAGAAGTTGTTGACTTGAGTCTTTTAAGGCTCAGCATATTAATATGATTTTACTTTTTATAGCTCTGATGAAAGGTTAAGACCAAGATAAAGCAAGACCTATGTAACAAAAAATTGTAACCTTTGTATCTGACAAGGTCAGTCAAATCCCCTCAGGTTTTACCCTAAAACCATGTATAGCAGTTTGTAGATCTTTTGTCAGTGACAGCCATCTGGATGAGACACAACCATTGTTTGACCAATTTACTCTCTGTGAAAGTCTGAGAGCATGTTTTCTCTCTAGGTGACTCTCCTTAGGCACACTATACATCATCAATCACTTTCTTCTGTAGCCCCATAATCTCCTTGAACAGAAAATTTGGGACACCACTGATTTATAGGAAATTAGAGTACAGGTTCTCTTACGACCTGAACCCTCACTGACATGAAGAGCTAGGGCCAAAATATTAGCTATCCTTGTAGCCCTTCCTTTTCTCTAATTTTTTGGTCTGCAAACTTAAATTGTTAACCATCCAGACAAGAATCTTAATGATATTATTACCATATAGCATAGGCACTTGAGCTTAACATCACTATCTATCTGAATATCAAATGCTTTAGACATAACATGGAACTGGTATTTTCCAATAATCATTCATATTCTAAACATTAAATCACTACAGAATGTGGAAAAAAACAATTAAACATTTTTACACAGAGATTTAGAAATCAAACTACATACAACATTGCAGCAGGACAATCCTATGACATTTCTTTTCTTGTCTCTTATTTTCTTTTATTATCTTTTTAAAAACCAAACACGTACTTGAGAGAGAGATTATAGCAATAATTATTATGACATAACATTTAGAAGACTAGAATGATAGATATTCTAAGTATGGTTTTAGTATTGTACATTGCTATCCTCAGTGTAGTTGCTTGGTTCACAGATATCAACATATAGAATTAGTCAGGGTGAGAATTCTACCAATTAACTGCTAGTTTCAAAGACCTGATGGTGATTCTTAGGACCAATTCCTTCAACATCTTGTGTATACAAATGTATGGTATATAAGTATATGATAGACTAGATAGAGTACATACATGCATATATACACACATACATGTTAAAGCAACACAGTCAATGTCCTTGAAATTAAGCTACTTATGATCTTCCTAGCTGCTGTGAACAAAAAAGGAATATAAGATAGGTTTAAAAGTTCCTCAAACATAAAGAAAAGAAATTATTCTATCTTCAACTATAATTTCTAAATCCATTCTTGTCTTGAAAAATGACACTGAACAGCAACATTTTCAAAACGAAAAAAAAAAAAAATTCCTGTTCTGGCTAATTCTCATATTGTTTTTCATGGATATTGAAGGAGGCTGTTATTTGTGAATCAATGTAAACCTTGGGGAGACACTGCATACACAATTCATAACCTCTGATCTTTTTTTAAAACCTATGCAACCTGCTGCCAAAAACAGGCCACTTAGAAGGATGGGATGCACTCATCCAAAAATGTTTATTGAGTACTCACTGTGTGTCAGGCATTGTGATGGATATTTTGGATGCATCACCAAACATGACCCAAAGCTGTCTGTTTTTGAGGTGTTTTAAATTGTATCAGAAGATAACATACAATAGAGAGAATACATAAGTAAATTAGCTGTGTTCCAGGATAGAAGCAGTTCATTCTGGTGATAACAGGAAATCCTCACCAAGATGATGAGTGTGAATAAAACATTTGAAGGAACCAAGCAGAAGAAGAAGTAGAGTCTTGCAGAACAAGCACATTCTGTTTCCTACCATGTGATAGGACCCTAGTAGGGACATTAACACACTGGCTATCACTACAACAGTGTAAGGCAGGCACTGCTAGAGAAATACACTTGGAGAAATGTCCAGGGCCATCCTAAAAGAAATAAAGTCGAGTTTATACCAGTCAGTTTATTCAGCCAAGAAAGAAATAAACCAGTAATTTAAATTGTGCAAAGGAATAATCACTTGATGTTTTTTACCATTTGCAGTGACCATCACACACCCAAGCCAAGATCTCTCACTGATTCAAAACTGCACCCAGTCATGCCCTCAAAGCCACATAAATGAGTGATTTCCACTTCCCCAGTTCACACTTCTTCTAATCTATTGCCATTTCAGAGGATTATCAGATGAAGCAGCCAGTGGGAGGGACTGGCCCACACCCAGGCCAAGTCTCTGAGTGCACAGGGTTTTGCAGACTCAGAACCAAACTCCACATAAGCACACAGAAGGCAGCATGTGCTTGGAGAAATCTACTCCGTGTTCATGGCAATGTGAAGTCTCCAGCACAAGGCATGACACATTTGAAATTGAACATTTCTGTATTTGAATCCTGGCTGTACCAATTAACAGCTGAATGACTGCTCTTGAGTCTGAGTTTCTTCCGAGGTAAACAAGTATGGTAAACCATGTTTTGCCATTTTGCTTCAAGATTAAGAGATCATTTATGGAAATGCCTCCAAAAAAAACTGATGCAGTACATAGTATACAATACAAGCACTAATTCTTCCTCTCCTTTCATCCAGAAGAAACTTCCTATGATTCATAGATATCCTGTGTTTCTTTTTAAAATAAGGAAATATTCCCAAAGAACTTATATAATATTTCTTCATATTTTCCTGGCCAAGATTGTCTTAATCCACCTATACCTACACCAGTCACTTGTGAAGAAATGGGATTATCATGATAGATTATGCTAGTCTAGATTCACCCTCTAGAACTACTGATGGAACAGCCTACTGAGAAACATATGATTTTTAACAAGACAATAACTTAGTGGTCTAAGCTTCTGCCTGGCAAGTGGAAGGACCCAGGTTCAATTCTCAGTACCACATATTGTGCTGGCCCCGCAACCCTGGGCATGTCGTAATCAGGCATGGTGACACATACCTGTAATCCTAGTGCTAGGGAGGCTGAGACAGGAGGAACATCACTATGAGTCATAGCTTCTTTTTAAAAAGTCTTCTTTTTAAAAAATGTCTTTTTTATAAAAGACATTTGGAGAAAAGGCCATTGGGAACTTCTTAGTGAAGTCATTTGGAAGTTCTGACTTAGGGATAAAGTTGTACTTATTAAGATAATCCTGGAGCAACCTCCCAGATCAGCAGAATTTGGAAGGAAAAAGGAAGCAGAAATGAGAAGGAGTAAAGATGTGCCCTAAGACAGATTTTGAGAGACAAAAGTAAAAGTGCTCAGATGTCACCATGTGTCTGCATATGGTAGGGGAACCTCATATACCCATTAACACACATGGACCAGTTCTTTCCTAAGGATAGTGTACTGCACTTTGGCATATCCTGGTATATATAATAAGAAACTGTTTGATGCTTACCTGTGTGCATTTGCCTGTATGTCCTTCTCTACTGACTGCAATATCTTGAACAATGTCAGACATAATTTTAGAGCACAAAGATAGAATATAATTCATTAAAACCAGCCTGCCTCTCATTGGCTGAGCTGAGGCCCCTCTGAAGGCCCTCTGCCTGCTAGATTTCCTTTTGCTCAACACTCCAGCACACTGTGGAGTCTCCAGCAGCTATTTTTTTTTCCTTCTCCCAAGAAAGGTCAAAAGAATGCAACACATCTATGGGCACTTCACTTGCCTTCTCCTTGCCTCAAATGTCTGGCCCTCCTATGCTGTTATCTGTACTGAGAACAGGCTGGTTCTAAATGAGACAATCCATCTTCAAATCTTACCTCTCCCACCAACTAAGTCAAGTTGCTGCACCCAGCTCAGGCTCAGCTTCTTTATCTCTCAGTGGCTTTTTGCAGGAAAGCAAATGTTCATGGCCCTTTCCTCCCCACACCCTGCCAGGAAGGGTGGAAGACACAGAGAAGCAGGAGTTATGCTCTGGACAGCACTTCTCCCAACAGAACCTCTTTGACTGTTGAGAAAGATATTCCTCAGTTCATGTCTGTCTTTATAACCATTTTGCCAAGAATAATTCCGGTCTGTGTCTATTGCCACAAAGCAGTTAATCTCCCTCTTTCAATCTGAAAGATATCCTACTTTGGATAATAAATTATATGGTCACCTAACTCTAAAATGAAAGATACTTTTTTCTCCATTCTTGGTGGTTGTACATTAATACTTGACTTCATGTGAGAACCTTGATCTATTCACCTTCCTTCTCTTTAAAGCCCCAGAGCTGTCTAGCTGAAATTTCTCTGGAGGATAAACTCATCTTTGAAAAAATTTTCAGGGTTTTTATGAGCTCCCCAGCATCACCCAGGAAATTACAGGTCCAGACTCAGGCAATTTCAGAAAGGAATTTTAAATTGGTCTCAGATGTTTCCCTAGAACAACTGGGCCTTTGCCACAGAGGACTCATTGTCAATCAACTCCATGGGGAAAACATATGGCAGGGTGTAAATTCTCTTCATCTTCTTTTGACTCAGGAAAAAAAAAAGCCTAATTTTTTTCAAGTTCCCAAGAGAATTTAAGAGCTCTAAGTCAACAGTTTTATGAAATCTGTTATTTGTGAGCCGAAGAAGGAAGACAATAGATCACAGTTTAGTAAGCTCCCAAATTTTTGAAAGGCATTACTAAGACTTATGATAAAATGTCTTTCTTGCACATTTTCTTAAAATAATGGTTGAATAATTATACTTTTAAAAGAGACTAGTTAAGAAGAAAGAGGAAGCAGGGGTATTGACAGGGAACAGAGAGCATGCTGAAAACTACAGAAGAGTTTTGAGAAAACTGCTTGCAAATTTGTGATTTAAAGAAACCAGCACAAATGGGGCTGTGGTAGCCCTCATAGGCAAGGTGAGGGATGCATCACCACTGGAGGAAAAGAAGGAGAAAGAACCATTCCTCGAGCCAGAGAGGCACACAAGCTGGCTTTCTAAGAGCCATGGCACATCCATGGTGACCTGGATGGAAGAGAGGTGGAGAATAAATACCCTATCTTAGTCCCCCACCTTCACGTCTTCTACCACTGCCTTAGGTGAAGGGAGTTCATCTTTGAGGTCTATAGAGGCCTCTTTCAGGATACAAGAAAAAAAGATGCAAGATGGAGAATGGACCTAGAAGGAAAAAGCATCTACATCACAGCCCCTTAGGACAGATGAAGGGGAAGTGGAGAGAGCTTCAGGAAAGGACTCATACACTGAGCGCGAACAGCCCCAAACCTCTAGGCAGGGATCCAACCAGTTGGGACAGAGGACCCGCTTCGTTCTGGTCAGGAAAGAAAAAGAAGAGAAACCAAGTTCACCAGAATGAGCCTGGTCTTAGCTTTCAGACCACCCTGATGCTATCCTGACTATGAGGAGAGAGCTCTAAGTCTTTGGGAAAATTACTTAACCTTTTTGAGTCTCAACTTAACGTAAATCTTGCTGCACTGTTAAAAGGGGTTCCTTGGTTGGATGACATGGAAAAGAAGCATGGGAAACAGTAGCAAAGTAAAACTCGAGCCCTTGGTATTCCTACTTTCAAAAATTGCATGAGAGAACACTGTAGGGAGCAGCTGAGCCATAGCTGAGCTGGAGGTTGGCAAACTCCTGGAGAGGAGAGCAAGGCCAGTAGGTGTCTTGCCTTCATGTTCCTCCCTGTTAACCATAGCACAGACAGCTCTGAGAATGTTTCATTTTAAGTGTTCTCAGAAAAACACTAAGACCTTGCCCTTCCATTGTGTGCTCCCTCGTTTTTATGTGTATAAATAAAGACAGCCCATGATATGCTGCCCTACTTTCCATCAGAGAGGTCAGGTCCCACCTGGTCTGAGCTTTCCTTTTAGTCTGCGTCTAGTTTTTTCTTAATCACCCATTGCCCCCTCATTACCTGCCTGATTGTGCAAGTCACAGAAGATACCTTGCTCTTTGCTGAATGTACTACATCGCTAAACTGCCTCCACTCCTGACCACCAACCCCATGATAGGCTTTGATTTCTTCTCGCTCATTCCTACCTTTAGCCTTCCTGAGCCTTAAACTTCACCTCCCAAGAGATGGAATTGCAGGGCAGGGATGGAATGACAATGTCTGGTAAGCTCGTGCTGAAACAATTCTTAAAAATTAAGTGGCAGGTGTAGCAAAAATAACCATGGCATCAAAATAACCACATCGAAATGTCATGAACCCAAATCACTTAAAATCATCAAGTTCTTCCCTTTGCAAAATGTAGATGATAATCTATGGTTCTGGTTTGAAACAAGGAACAGAGAAACTGTACACAAAAGAATCTGACACAAAGTAGGTACTAAATGCATAATAGTTATTTGTCCAGAGGCTAGTGTGAACTCAGTGTGATCTTTGTCATAATACAAGTTTTCTAAATTTGTTTCCTTGCTTTAAATAAAAGGTCAGATAGCATGCCCAGCAAAGTAATACAGTGATTGTAAATTTGGTGTGTTCAGTGTAGTCCTGGCCTATACAGGTAAAAACACGGGTTTCATAATACAAAGGACAATGGCCTATCTGGCCTCAAATTTGGTTTTTTCATCCCTAAGCACTGACCAAGTCTGACTCCCTAAAATGCCCAGAATATGTATCTGATATATTAGTACTTGTTCACTTACTAATATTTGTTCACTGAGAAAGTTTTCTCATCACAGATTTGTTTCCTATTAATTTTAGAGCAGGAAGAAAGAGACTTTAGTCAACTATACATTAAACAGCAAAGCAGAACATACAAGTTGCATCACAAATCTTCAAAGCCAATTTTCCATCCAGTTTACCTTTGATTTATATTCAAAACCCAAAGGCAATGAATGGGGAGGGTCGTGGTAGAGGGGTGGATTTCAAGACAGTCTTTTCTGTTCTTGACAACTAGGTCACATCACAACACCTTCCTACCCCTCTCATTTCCAGCCCTTCCCTTTTCAATTTAAAATGTCACTGTCTACTTTTCAACCTGGTGAAACTTATGGTGAGGCAAGGAGAGTTAATGACTGTATATTACTTTAAATTGAAAACCTATGTATATTGGGAGCCACTTTGACAGCTGAGTGCTTCCCTTGGAAAAGCCTAAGTAATTAACTTTAATATTTAAGTCAAGCATAAGGTCACTTGGAACCTATCCAGGTAGTGCTTTCTGGAAGCTTGAAAAAGCACAAAGCTGTACATTGTCCTTTTATCATCTTAAGTAGAACTGGGCATGAAAAAAATGGAAGCTAATCTAGAAAGGCCTCATCTTCCTCTACCACCAGAACAAGCTTATGCATCTATTTATTCACTCATTTATTCTTCTATCCATCCATCATCATAAATGAATATCAAGCTCCCAGGCAAGGACAGACAGACTTGTGAACAAACCTTCTGTTCTGCACCCTCACTGGGGCAGCAATAGATGTAGATCTACAGTAGAGAATCGACACAAACAAGACCACAGGGAAGGACCCTCTAGGAAAAAGATAAGAAAAATAATAAAATTAAGCCCTCTCCTCCAAAGATAATACACCCAGTCATGGTGGCCCAGAAATTCTGAAATCATAGGTAACCACTTTCCTTGGTCCACTTATTGTGCAACCACACTTAGACTCTTACATAAATCATGTGCCATTTAACTTCTGTGTTCTGTCATGTAGCCCTTCCATTACCTTTTCAAGGGTAGGTATATCTTTGCAAATCTTCCTATGGAAGATTCAGCTCAGTAAACAGGCATTTCACAATTTACTCCAACTCCACACTGTGCATTGATACAAGTTGTGTAGATTCTAAAATTTTAAATGTTTTCCTTCAAAAAAGGGCTAATAATAGTTCCTGTTTGAAAATACAAAGTCCATTTAATCCAATCATTTACCAAAAAATGCCTAACTCACCAAACATCTTCCCCTCTTTTTATGAACCAAAATTAGTTGGTGAATAATACCAACACAAAAGAAATTTCATAGTCGGTGAATAATAACACACAAGAAATTATAATTGCCACATCCACCCTTATGGATCCATCTTCAAAAAACCAAGAGCATCTTATAATTCCAACATAAACTATCTTTTACTCGTTAACATATGTTATAGGACTGAAGACTTTTTGATAAAAGAACTTGAGAGACCCACAATGCTAGAATTTCCTAGTTTGCAAAGTGCTGTGTTAACCAGTTTTCGTAGTATTTTTTCCTTTATTATGGCTCACCATCTAGGTTTGAGAGGGAAAAGGTAAAGAGATTTATACAAACCATTAGGCAGCAATTACCACAGATCTTTACAGAAACAAAAGTCTCTGTTTCCTATAAATGTGGCTGATGGTATTTCAAAGTCACACAGCTCTCGGTGGGCCAGGAAGCTACCGTTCTCTAGGTTTGCATCCTTCCACCCATGTTATAATGAAGTTGGGGTTTTTGCTTCCCTCATGTTCTTTGGTTACTATAAATGATGGAAGTTTGAATTCCAATACAACGAAAGATATTTCAAGTGTCCCTATCACCTTGGCTAAAGAAAAGCAGATAGATCTCATGGAATAAAGGCATTCTGTTTTACATGCTAGTGATACTTCAGCTTAAACTTTGTTGTAAAATTATGTGCCGGAGTCAAAAGGACTGAGAAGACTCGATGAAGATGGCTCAGAGGACTCACAGAGATTCTGCCCCCAGTGAGCAAAGAGCCTCCGAAACAAGTCAGCTTAATTCAAGATAGTCAGCATGATCTCATGCACAATCACCTCAACAAAGGAGAACCATGTGCTCAGGCATGAACATGACCACAGTCTCATTAAAGCAAAGGAGGACCACATGTTTGACCACGAGCTCTGTCAACTTTAATCCCTCTCCCATCCTAGAGTTCATTCAGGGGTCAACCTGAATAGCATTCCAAGAAAGCAACAAATAGAGAACCTACAGGTAAAGCTGCCCTGCCGCAGCTGCCTCTGGGCCCCGTCCATCACAACTCTGCTTCTTGAAACGCCCATCAGGCTACATATCCCTGATTTTAATTTTTTGAAAAAATCAGGGAGAGGACTACAGCTCATCAATTCACAACTGGTGGATGAACCTGTCAACACTGTTAATCAGCACAAAGAACACATATCACGATGTTTCTACTAAACCATAGGATACCGTTAAGGTTTTCAATATCTGTAACAGATCAGTGTCAAACAATTCCGACAATCATCTCACAAAAGCATCATCAGCTTTTGGTTGATGAAACAAGATTTCAGCGACAACATACCGCAGATTAACATTTCAATATAACAATATTCTGTCCTTATTTTTTTGTCTTTAGAGTCCATGCATCCTTAAAAGGTCCACAGTTCTAATTTTTTTGTGTTGCACATGACAGTTTGTACATCCTGGATCAACGTCATTCCATCTGCAGCAGCCATAGCAGTGATGGTCACTGCTCCCAGGAACATGGCTATCATGAACTCATTTACTCCCCCTGTTCTCCTCAACAACTCCAGCAATTGTTGGAACAATCTCATAGAAGGGGAGTCCTGCCATTAACAATGCAGCTGTATAAAAAGTCAGGTGCTGATCCTTATCCAGCTATAGATGTTATTCCTAGAAAATTCAAAGCTAATAGCAGATTTTTAGACATATATACAACATGCAACAGTAGGGCCAGAAGAGTTTCTCATAAGCTCCGGGCAGAGCCATAAAGCTCCAATCTGACACTTCCATTGGAAGTATTAACTAATTCCTGGGCTGCCTCTCCTCTACAGATTTTTATTCTGGCAGGATGGCAGATTTAACAGTAGAAACATTCTATTAGCCCCTACCCCTTTAATATATCTCAATGTTATTTACTAGCATTTGCTTTGCCTTTGGTATTTAGATCTGGCCCATAGTGGGAGCATCTGTCCTTCTCATAATTGCTAGGAATCTCACCTATTGTGTTATTTTTCTTAAGGGCTCAACCCAGTCTGACTGCCTATAATTTTTCTATCTTACTTGGCTGTTTGCAACATTCCCCTTCTGAAGATGTAACCTGAACTGCCGTGAAGGAAATATGGGCGATGACCGCTCTGGCTTCTTCAGGCTGAAAGGGGTCATAGTTGGGAAATGGCAGTCAGAGATACTCTCCAGAGGTTCCACCTAAAGGCCCTCAACAGACGCCAGGCAATTTTATTTTGGGTAGGTAGAATAGCTTACACCTTTTTATTTATAGGGTCTGACAGTTGGTTATAAGTTCTTCCATCTTTAGTTATAATTATCTTTAAATTTTAAGAATTCATAAAAACCAAAATACCCTATTT
>PVKN010041226.1:0-10579 GCA_004027915.1 Capromys pilorides
AGAGGAACTAAGGTACAGTATGTAAAAGTGTAAGATCCCTATCATGAATGTGATCATTATTTAGATCTAAATTGTACCAATAAACTTAAGAAAAAATGTTCTGAACAAAGTTTCTTAGGCCAAAAGAAAATGTCTTGAAAGGTAAATGGGAAAGACAAGGAGAACCAGAATGCAGCAAAAACTTGGCAGATGAATGGAACGGGTAAATATGTGAGTAAGCATAAATAAACACTGATTGCTAAAATGGAGTAAAATATAATAAAATTGGGCTGGAGAGGTAGCCCAATGGTCTAAGCACCAGGCTGGAAAGAGCAAGCACCTGTGTTACAACTCCAGTACCCCATGCCATGCCACGCCACCTCAGGCATACTGAGCTGGCCACTGAGACTAGTCATGGTGACACATGTCTAACCCCAGTGCTGGGGAAGCTGAGACAGGAGGATCAATATGAGTTTAAGCTGTCTAGTGAGACCCTGTACCAAATATATAAAATATTATATATATATATATATATATATATATATATATACATACATATATAATAAAATTCAAGTGTATACTTTTTTGTAAAACATAATACTCTAGAAAAATAGAAGTTTGAAAGCAAAAAGTAAAGGTAGGCCCTATAAACACTAATCGTAAATCTGACAATGTACCCCTCAATATAGCTTCAAAATGTAAATATGTAGAAAGATTATTTAAATGGGAATAAGCTTCTGAGAAGGTATATGGTTTTTATTAACCCTCAAAGAGATACCAGTTAAAATGTGTCCATGTCCAATAGCTAGAGCAAAGACAGATGGTATAAAATTCTAGCAAGAATGTAAATTAATTGGCGCTTTCCAATAGTGTCTGGTGTGTAAAAGACCGGTACAGTGATTTGTAATTTAGTGTTATCAGCTGAAACTGAAGGCCCAGTGGCTCTTTGCCCAAGTATAAGCCCAATATACACATATGCATACGTGCACCAAAAATGTCTGTCCAGGAGTGATGATGGCAGCATTATTCAAAATAGCCTCTAATTGGAAGGAGTGTAGGTGGCCATCAACGCTGTGACGGAGGCATGTATGTTGGCATATTTCTGCAGTGGAATACTAGGTAGTGCTGAAATGAAGAAAATTGTCATAAAATCATCAGTGGACCTGTCTGACATAAGGCTGAGTGAAAGAAGCCAGGAAGGAGAGATCCCGTTTCTACAGCTATGGATCTGAAGTTCAGGATGGTGGTTACCTTTAAGGAAGAGCGTAGAGTTACCCGAAGGAGGCATGGGGGAGCTTCAGAAGCTCTAGCACTGCTCTGTTTCTTGATCTATACATGTCCAGGCTTATATTTCTTTTATGTTAATTTACAAAGTGGGAATCTATGATATGTGCATGAGTCGTGCTAAAATAGTTAGAATTGAATACTCATGGAAAACAATGCTGTGTATGTGCGTGTGTACATGTGCAAGTGTGTGTGTGAGAGTGTGTGTGTGTGTGTGTGTGTGTGTGTGTGAGCGTGTGTTTCCATGAGGCTGGTAAGGAAATGTGAATGGAGAATAAGTTGAAAAGAGAAATGAACAAATGAACAGAAGGGTTGGTGAGATAGCTCAGTGGACTAAACCCCTGCTTTGGCAAGTGCAGGAACCACAGTTCCATCCCCAGCCTCGCATACTGCACCAATCCCACCCCCAGGGTGCTCTGACCAAGTCACTGAGTCCAGGCATGATGGTGCATGCCTGTAATCTGAGCACTGGGGAGGCTGAAAACAGGATGATCACCGTGATCTGAGCTGCATAGTGAGACCCCGTGCCAAATACACAAAATGAAAAAAAAGAAAAGAAAAAGAAAAATGAATGGAAAAAGAGAAGAAATTAAAGAAATACATACAAACAGGATAAGATCTGAGAAAAGAGATCAAATAACCCTGCACTGTTTCATCCCCATTTCACTGAAAAGAAAACTGAGTTTCACAGAGAATAATCAGTTGGCTCCCCTACAAGTTTCAGAGTGGTGGAGCAGGAATTGGAACTCAAACAGGACAAGGGTGCATTTAGATGAGGAGGAGGAGCACAGGCATTTACATTCATATTTCTGCAAATGTATTGCCCTCCACAGCAGCCCAGCACGCAACGCAACTCAGCCCCTTTAGATGTTCCACAAACAGCATCCCACAGGATTTTCCTTAAAAACATGAAGTATGACTGTGCATTTGAATGGTGGACTCTGGCAAGAAGCATGTTTCTCTGATTATATGAAATACAGGACTCCTTGTTTCAAATGCGTGCTGGATAAACTAATGACCCCTAAACACATGACATCTAGCCACAAGACCCTGAATCAATGACTAGCATGTGCATAGCAACCACATCCTTCTAATCATTGGCTGAAATCCTATATGTTCATTAGCTCATTTCTTTAAAGCCAAAATCTCTTTGTGTATTTTTAAAATTGCTTCATTCAGGGCTGGGGAAATAGCTTGGCAGCATAAGTGCCCACCTGGCAAGCACAAAGTATGAAGTTTGATCTTTGGCACCACATGGCATACCAGCCTTTGGCCCCTCCAGGTGAGCTGTGCCAGCCCTGAAGCTGGGCATAGTGGCACATCCTTGTAAGCCCAGTGCTGCACTCTTTCAGCTGATCTAAGACTCAAGTTCAAATCCCATTGCTCCGTGAATTCAAGCCAGTTGCATTCTATATCATTTAAGTGGGGTCCTTACTAGTGAGGATCCACATGAATCCAGCAGATTAGATAAGAGCATGCGTGGGGAAGAGTCAGTCAGGAGCAGGGCGGAGGCTCCCTAGAAGCCAGAGTTCCAGCCAGCTCCTCCTCAGATGGAAGCGTGGGATTCTAGAACAGGAGGGAGCTGGGAACAGAATATCCATCTCTGCTTCTCCTGCTTTGCCTAGCTGAAGGATGCTCACTTTCTGAGAAACCCCCAGGCTCCTTGGGGAATAACTAGCACATGCATCCCTTGTTTTATAGATGCAGAAGGACAGAATTTCCTCCAAGGTCAACCATGCTATCTTCAGATAATCAGAAAAGAACAACCCTGTCTTTTAACTCACAGGGTAAACGCCATCCCCCCAGATGCACTTGGAAGAAGTCGTTTTACTGGTTGTGGCGATATAACGTTTAGAAAATGGATCTGAGTAGAACCATCCCTCATGTTTATAGTTTTTAAAAAGCATTCTAAGGACATTTACCCAAACGAGGTTATTAAGACAACTTTTCCTGGCTGTCAGATTCATCCATTGGTTCTTCTTTCTTTTCTTCATTTTCATAGCCAATGGGAATATTAAAAGGTTTGCTTAGTAAACTAATTTTTTCAGCTCAAAATGAAATACATGCTAAGAGCCCACATTGCCTCTTCCCTAATCTTTTTAGCTTAGTGAGAAAATTTACTGTGCTTCTCTCCATTTTTCCCTTCACAGACCATTGGTGACACATTGTAGGGGATAATAAGTGAGAAAATGAAATTCTCTCTTCCTGCTCGAGAGGTACACACTCATCATTCAAGCCCTGGCTCTTCCATTCCTCCAGCTTGCCATGAGAATTATGCAAGTCCAGCTGCACCATTAGAAGAGGAACACTAGGGCTGCATATAACCACACTGTCAGACTCTTTGAAGTGTATTTCTAAAATAGCCTTATTATTGCTAGCAACACTCAGATCGGTTATCTCCTTTTTCATATAGTTGGAGTTCAGGCTTTCAGAACAACACTTTATAGTTGGGTGCCATAAGGTTGTAGATTTTTCTGCAAATGTGAACAAAGGAAATGGTTTTCTAACTGCTTTCACATCTTAGGATATATTCTAGGCCCTATTAAGAGGGGAAACCCTGCAAGGGCAAAGGTCCCTGGTTACACTCTGTAGTCCCACGGTGCCAGGATTTTCCATGGATCTCCATAAGCCTCTGAGATTCTTCAGGAATCTCCAGGCATTCCCATGTTTCTCCAGGATTTTCCATGGCTCTCTAAGGCTATCCAGAATTCTTCAGTGTTCTCTAGAATTTTTCCGTGTTCTTCAGAATTTTACAGGTTGCTTCAAGAGTCTCAATGATTCTCTTAGTGTACTGTTCATGATAGTTATGGGTTGTGTATAGGTGTGTGTGTGTGTGTGTCACATGTTCCCCCCTCCCCCACCCCCCACCCCCAAGCCTCCTGCAGTCTTGAGGCAGCTTCTGGAATGTGTGATTGATTATTGTGGAAGTGGGTGTTGCTTCTGCCCTGGGGCAGGTGATCTGCATTTCAATGTAAGGGAGGAAGAGAAGTTAGCTGCTTGAGCTGCTGCTACCTCTCCCTGCCTCTTGCTCTTAGCTGCTGTCATGTGCTCTCTGCCATGTGCCTCTCTGCCTTGGAACAAGCCATATATGGACTGAAACTTCTAGTAACTGTGAGCTAAATAAACCTTTTCTTCCCTCATTTTGAGTGTCAGGTGTTTGTCCCAGCAACGAGAAAAGAATAACTGAGACAGAATTTGGTACCGCAGGAATGCGGTCATTACTGTGACTAAACCTGACCATGTAGATTACAAGCTTTTGGGAATGGCTTATGGGAGGAGATAGGAAAGGTTTGGAGAGGTCCTCTACTTGTGAAAAGCTGGAAAAGCTTCGGCTGTTCTGTAGGGGAGATTCTGGTCAGAGCTCAGACCAGAAGGCTGATAGAAAGCCGGCCTGTGAAGACCAGGCTGGGGAGGTTTCTGCTGAGAAGGACTGCATTGGTTGTTGGACTCCAGATCATTTGTGTTTTGACTTGGCAGAGAAGATATCTGCATTTTGTGCATGTCCAGAAACTGCCCCATGAGTGCATGAGGCATTGGGGAGACACCTAGACACAAGCCATAACAAGGCTCTTGTGCTCAGAATACCTGGACGTGTGGGAAACACCCTTCCATAGCAGGTGCAGTGGATACCTCTCCTCCCTGTCTTCTGCGGGCTCACAGTGTCCCTTGGCAGGGAGTCTCTGTGTCTGTGAGTCTCTAAAGAGGAGGGAGATCCAGTGAAGTTCACCTTAGCCAAACTCCTCTGAGAAACTCTTATTGGATGTTTGACAGTGAAGCGAAGGAGTGTTCAATCTAAGATCCATACACCAAATATCATTCCCACCAAGGAAGAATGACCTTCACATTCTTAAATAGTTGAAATTTTTAACAAAGAATGATGTTTCAAGAGGTAAATCTTATACGTCATTCAGATTACAGTGCCTGTGAAGAAAGTCACACTGGAACACAGTCACATGTACCTGTGTGTCTATGGGTGGCTGCCTCTGCTCTGTCATAGAGGCCATCTACCTGCAGACTATGAAGTGCTTGCTGTCAGTATTTTATAGGACAGTGCTCCAGCCCTGGTCCAGAAGATGAAAGCATGCAGACCAGCACACCAGCCATCAGTGGGCTGGGTCAGGAGTGCTCAAGTGGCTGGAGCCATAGGAGATCCCCATGCATGCATAGCAGAATTGGAACACTGCCTACATAGCTATAAAACCACTAAGATTTCCCCCAACAGGTAACCCTGGTCTCTCTGTGTTCACAGGGCTGGACAAAATATTTAGCTTAAATTACAGGCTGATGAAAAAATATTTATAGGATTGTCAATTTACCAGTTCTTACACCGAAGTAGTAATCTCACTGGCACCATTATAAGATTAAATCAGGCAACATAAAAGCCCTTGGAGGAAAGGTTCTAAAGGAGGCCAAGTCTGACAAGCCACAAAGTTCCCTGTTTCCTGCCTAACTGGATACAGGGCTGATAGGAGCTGTCCCATAATCGCTGTTTTAATCTCTTTCTCTCGTCTGAGACACACAACCTGGCATCTGGAACTTCAAGGAGTAGGAGCTTAATATGGCTCACAGTTTCAAAAGCTTCAGTCCACAGTTGGCAGGCTTCAAGGTAGAGACATTGTGGTGGAAAGGCCTTCTCTGAGGGTGGCAGCTCATTTTACTCTCTCTGGGAGGTAGGAAATAAAGAGGAGGAGATGGGGAAGGCCATGTCCCAGGTGATCTGCCCCCAACGAGGCCCCTTTCTAACAGCAAGTCCAGGACAGTTGACCCCCATGGAGCAATCACCTCCCAAAAGCCTCACTTCTGATTACATGAGTCTCTGCAGTAATATTCGCATCTAAACTAGAACACCCCATTGCTTGTTGGTGTCCACACAAGTTGTGCTTGCTATTCTCGTACCGGAAATACATTTCTTGTAGAAAGATTAACTTTTACAAAATTCAATTACAACATTCCCTCTCTTGCTATCTTTTCTTCAGAATTTCATGTCCTCTTTTATATCAGAAGCTACGGAAAGCGGCTCTGTCTTCCTCTGGGGCATTTTACAGAAATCATCTTCCTGTGGTCCACTGGCACTTGAGGCAATGTGACAATCTATGAATAATAATGTGAAAAGGTGGCCTTTTGCTTCTTATGCCCTGATAGCTAAGATTGGCTCCAGGCCTGTAGTCCCTAGGCGCTGAGTTGTCCCTGCATGGAGAAAGGCATCCGAAGGCACGCTCTTTGAAGCCTCTTGTCCAGATGAGCAGCAGAGAAGCACGCGTTTACATATACTTGGGGTCCAGGGACCACATGAGCAGCTTTTGTGATCCTTGTGCAGAACCAGGCAGGGAGCTCTGCATCGCAGTTTGCTGCTTCATCATGCTTCTGTGCCATCGGATCAAACAGATCACGTGGGGCTGAATTTGCTGTTGATTGCGATGTACATTTTACAATTCTGAAAAGTGACTGAGTCCTAGGCCATCACTAGCTGCAACATAGTGGCCATTTCAGCCATTATATCTTCTCCTGGGTAGTAGCGTAAAGTCATGGTGTCAGCAAGACTGATTCCTAGTGCCAGGTTCAAGGGAGAAATTGTTCCCAGGCTCCCTTGAGCTCCAGAAATCTTGAGAGCCCTAAGGCTATGGACAGATCTTCCCAATTGCTATCTCCTTTCTAGCAACATTAGCTATTGAGCAGAGCATAGGGCCTACCCTGTTGTAGTGTTACCTTATTTGAACTGGAATACATTTACAAGAATCCAGTCCTGCATAAGGTCACTTCTCAGGTACCTTGGTTAGGGCTTCACTGTATCACTTAGGGAGACTGTGGTGAGGGAAGGGTTAAACTTCGCAGCCTCTGAAGGTCTTTGACAGCACACTTTTTCCCAGCAAGCACTGAATCATCAGAGTACTAATGAGGATTAAAAACAGCATAGACAAATGTAAACACACCCACCCCCCTGAATTAATGTTCTTTCTTTCTCCAAAAAGTTAAAACATACAAATGTCTTTATCTAAATCTGAAGAGCCTTTTGTGAGGCTTATACAAGAGACTCTGGCAATTTGCAAGTTTGGGGTACCATTTTAGTTCCAGTGCAGGTGTTCCTGAAAGAACAGAATGTCCTGGGTGCACTCCATGTCACCGCATCTTTATATGACACCTACCATGGCAGGGACAAGCTCTAACTTACAAGAAGCAGCTATTATCTTTCTGTATTTTGCTTAGGGGGTTCTATTTACTCAGTTTAGGATTGAGCAGCCTGATACTGTATGAACAAAGCCCATGAGCTGCATGTCTTCTTCCTTGAGGAGAGGGTAGAGGACAGGATGTCAGGGTAGTGGGTGGACTCCTGACAGCCCTGTGATTTCTCCTCACCTCACACTGACTGGAGAATTGCATGGCCAAAAACCATAATAGCTGTAAGGGTCTGTGTCCAGATGACTTCCAAAGCCTCACACAGTCATGGGAGGTTGGGTTTTTCAGAGGTGTCTGAATCTAGACTTTGTGATTGATTCATAGTCCAACTTGGAGATTAAGGGTCTGAGGACGAAAGCAGCTCTAGGGTGGGTAGTCTGCATGTGCTTTAAGGAACAGAAAGAGGCCAGTCCCTTCTCTCTCTTGTTGCTTTTGCTATCTATCTTCAGCTGCCATGAACAGTTACTTCCCTGCTGTGTGCCACCTTGTCTTGGAGCCAGAGTATTGGAGCCACAGACTGTTAGCGAAATTAAGCTTTCCTCCCCTTTGACTTTTGGCAATAAGCATTTTGCCTTGGCAACAAGAAAAATAACTAAGAAAACAACATTGAGAAGGGTTATGCCTTGGTGAGCTGCAGCATGGTGGTTCATACTCAGGACTGGGACTGAAGCTGGGCTTTCCAAGTCTCCGAGCCCTGGTTATCCCACTGTATCTCATGATCTTTAAAGATCAGAATGGAAGTCCCACTAGATAGTTGTCCACTTCCTGCCCACTGTAGCCCTTGTTCTTCTCTGCAGAGCTGGTAGTAGAAAAAGAATATAATGGACACTATTCTCTCTTGGGAGAGCAACTGCCTCTTTATTTTGTAAGTACTCTGAAGGTATAGACTTGATTAAAATTCCCAACATGATGAATGCAAGCTTAGCAAGTAATTTAAAAACATTTTCTTTTAAAATGACTTCACGGGCCCTGAATGAACTTTGCAACTATCAGTCAGCCACCCGTAGGACACAAAGGCCCAAGGGTGGGCAGGCTCCAGAGGGAGGATTTCTAGGAATGATCCAGCATCCTAAGGATCAAATGACTTCTGCTATTTCACATGGTGAGCCTGACCATGTGAGTCTTCCCGATGTCCTTGAAGAAGCATCTGCCCCTCTCTTGGGGCTCTGGCTGCCTGGTCCTCCATAGCAGATCACCAGCTGAACCTTCTGCTGCCATTTCAGTAATCACTGTTATTGAACTAAACACGTTTCAAGTGCTCCATTATTATGGATTAATTTGAAATGAGGCTGTGTAGCTCTTATCACAAATTTATCTCCTATTGACTTACCTGTCACCTGTGTTTTCATAATTACCCTAGTTTGATTTAATATTAACCATAAAAATGAAACGTGAGCCTGAGCAGTCACAGAAGAGCAATCATCGGATCAGAGAGGGAAGGCTAATGGATCTAGAGAGAGAGAGAGAGAGAGAGAGAGAGAGAGAGAGAGAGAGAGAGAGAGAGCTCATCACATGGAGCTAAATCAGATTATCTAAGTCCAGGGATTTCTAGGAGTCCCTACTCCCTGCAGTTGGCATCTGTTCGGGTATGAATGTTTGTAAAGCGTAGGGCGAATTCACAGAGGACCACTCTGTATTGAGAAAGTGGAGAGACACAGTGGGATGCAGGTGAGCGGGAGTAGCACACACCGCTTGGGCCCAGGGATCCTTGAGACTCCCGTCTTTCTTTGTATCTGTTCTTTCACTTTGATCCTCACAGCTCTGTGAGAAGCATACTCCTGTCTGTTCTTATTCACCGGCAGGAACGTAAAGGCACGGAGAGATCCTGTGAGTTGGCTCTGTAGGTTGCAGGAAGGCTGCTGGCAGGGTGGTGCCAATCCCGGGGCCCTAGATGTGCAAGGCTCCAGTGCCTGCACCCACAAGCCCTTGCTGCTTCCTTAAACCCTATGCACCCCAGCACCCTTCTCTTTTGCTCTACACTTCATTCTTTAAAAAATGGTGCACTTGCCTGTCAGGAGCATGCTGTGTGTCATCCCTCTGCCTCCATGAGGCGTCTCTCTGTTTCTACTTCTGGAGACCTCGTCTGGATGCTGAGCCCTGGCCCCTCACCAAGAGTTCTTTTGCTGGGAAGTTCCCCAAACAGATGCAGAGATCATAATGTCCCTGCTCTATATCTAACTTAGTTCTGACCTTAAAACAGCAGGCAGAATAAATATAGCTATGAAGAGTGGTGACCTCAGAGGACAACTTCCTGCACACATATCTTGCTAAGAGGGACCTGAGGAGGCTGCCTTCCCAGTGGGAGTCCGGCTCTTCCATCTGAGCCCTAATGTATGGCCTGCTTGAGCCAGCTGCCCATAGTGTCGAGGTCTCCCTGAAGGTCTCTATAGGGCACTGCTCTTCTCTGAACACCAGGAGGTGGACTTGCCCCAGGACCTGCAGGGGGCAGGCAGTAGTGGCGGCTATGCAGCACCCTGGGCATCAGGCGGGCCTGGGATCTTCTCTGTTCACACCATGTGTTTATCATGCAGCTTAGGCAGTCCACCGACTTTGGGACATTAGTCCCCTTGCTAAAATGAGAGGAATGACTCAAGTCTTCAGTGCATTCCGATGATTGACAAGAGGGCTTGGCATCGTTCCAGGGCACAGTGTATCTATCCTCTAAGGCTGGTGTGGCCACCACCTGTGCCAGCAAAGAGAAGCACCTCCCCGCTGCAGCCTGCCTGGATGGACCCTTTCCTGCTTGAAAGGGAATCGCTGTGAGATAAAGACCCCACCACAGTGGTTCCTGCCATAGCCAGTTTGTTTCGCAGTCACTGTGAACACAGCCGCAGTGGGTATGAAAGCCTTGCTCTTGGGAAACACAAGGCAAGGCTCCTCTGTGTCTCTGGTGACAGCACTTTCATCCAACAATTGCTGCATAACCTTGTTTTATAGCATAGTGGTTTCCAGACAATGCAGTTAATACATAATATTGATCATTAGCATGGTCCTTACAGAAGGAAGCTTTTCTAAGCCTTCTAGAGCTTAGGAATCCTTAACAACAACTCTGGTAGATGATTAGAGACTGCCAAGGCAGTAACATCACTAGCATAAAGCATCAATGCAAAAAATGTCACTAAATGGACTATGGACAATACAC
>PVKN010041227.1:0-10589 GCA_004027915.1 Capromys pilorides
TGCGATTACAGGCGTGAGGCACCATGCCAGGCTCAAGGGTATCTTCTGAGTGAAGCCCTGGGATGGTGAACTTTAGGCTTCTAATTTACAGTGTGTACATCTGCACATACATACTTACAAACACATAATTATCTTCTGCAAACAGTAAGGAATTTTTAAAAAAAGAAATATCCTAGTAGAGATGTGATCATTGTAATGATTAGGAATGAAACAAAATTTACCAGGTAAAGGGATCATTTCTTCCATTGAAATTGTAACTGTAAATAAAAATAAATACACAAGTTTTTAAAATACATACCTTCCAACTCATGTATGTCAAAACCCAAGAACCAAAGACTTTATATCAGACATTAATGCTTTTGTTTAAATGTCTATATTGGTTTGAATATAGAAATACCCTCCATTAAGGTCTATTATTATTTTCTTAGCACCAAAATGTAACAAGTGGTTTTAGATACCCTTTGTTCTCCAAAAGTAAAATGTTTAAATAGTCATAAAGAAGATTATAAATATAATGAAGTTTTAAAAGAAGAATGAAAAGGTCATTAGATTTTTTTTTTTTTTTGGCAGGACCAGGGTGCGAACTCACAACCTTGCACTTACAAGGCAGGCATTTTGTGCCACAGAGCTATCTCCCTGGCCCTAAAAGCTATTAGATTTTATAGGACACTTTTATAGGGACTGAAAATGAAGAAGGGCAAGTTCAATAAGAGAAAGTTCATATCTGAGAAGTATAATTCTGTATGAGAGTACGTGAAGCAGGGTAGGAAATGTAAAATAGATTTTATGACAGATTATAAAATCTTATATCAATCTAAATCATTACCAGGTGATGGTGTCACTTGTCCTGAAATTGGGTCTCTGGCTGCCAACAAAATTAGTGAAAACAAACCATTAAGATTGATTTCATTGAAATTTTTTACATTGTAGACTGTGAATTTATGAAAACAAGCCTACTTCATGAGTACTGTGCATTCATTTTTATGAATTTACATGTTCAGAAATGAAGTAGTTTATAAGAAATTGGTGTTTTGCTTGGTGGATTAATAACAGTTCTCAGTTGAGAAATGGCAGGGTCCCAGATCATTTATGCCTCTAGCCCTTACAGTGACTAAGCCAGATACATTCTGTTGTAGTTTGGGTTCTTGCAAGGGGAACAATATAGTGCAGGACTCATTTTATAATAGTATTGTATAAAGAATCACCCTAGAGTTGTATACAAAAAGTGCATGCAGTCTGTCCACACACATAAACACCAGAGACTCAAGTTGAGAGTCTAGATCCTAATATCCTACATGAGTCCTGCTGAAAACCTAGAGCTCATAACAATGCCTCTCGCAAGTCTGGTTGGAGGCCTGGAGCCCACAATAAAGTAGTTTTGAAAAATTGCATGGCTTTAGAAAGCCCTGTAGTTAGTTGCCCAAGGACACATATGCTGCACGCGACGTGTACTTTTATCCCAGATAATCATGCCAATGTGACTGCTGAGATAGACACAGGGGTCTAGCCAGTACAACAAATGTCTCAGGACCCTCGCAGAGTTGAAAGGATTCCTAACAGTCTACATTCCTGGACTCTTCCTTTTGTTGTGCCCATTTTGCTTTTTTTTTCTTTTTTAAATCACCTGTTTATTACTGGCATATCTAATCAATCCGTTTCAAAGATTTTTCACCAGCAGGATTGCAGCCATTTCACAGGCATTTTTTAAATGCCATGTCAATTTGGTCCTCCTTCTTTAGCCTAGACCAAACCCTAACCACCATTGCCCCTAATCAGCAAGAACCAGTTAAGGAAGTGATGCACTGCCCATTCTCCTAACCTGACGATAGAGTCTGGAATGAAGGAACCCCACTGCCACTGTTCTAGGCTGAGCAGAGACCATGCTAAACCTCCCCTCTGCTCTGCATGTACGCCTGCATGTGCATGGTAAGGATGCACAGTTGTGGGTTGAGAAGGCTCGGTGAGAACAGCTCTGACCAACCGCGTCCATCATTACTCAGCCCTGATGTTGGTGAGCAATAGCAGCTCTCTTTATGTTCTCAACCCTTGTCCCTGGAGAGCAGCCACAACTCTCCTTGAAAGTCTCAATTTGGCTTTTTCTTTCACAGCCCCCCTTTACTCCCATGATCCTATAAAAGACCTTATAGCCTGAATAAGAGTTTCCCAGTATGGTCTCAGGGACAGGGCATTCCCTCTCAGGTTTGTTCTGAACTAAACCTATTGAGCTCGACCCTTTGTCTCCCCTCCCCAGTAGATGCTAACGTCACAGGGACTTGGAGGACTCACATCAATGGACTCATCAGCAAAGCCTAGGATCTGAAAGGACCTTGAATCGGGTTGAGAGATCGGGCTTTGCCTTTCCTCCCTGTGTGGCCTTGAGAAAATGGCTTTCTTCTTTGGGCCTCATTTTCCTCCAAAATTAGAGTGGTTGTTCTCAATCCTTTACTTCTTCAAGGAGTCCATGACCAACAGCAGTGGCATCAGAGAGGAGCCTGGTAGAAATGTTCAAGCTTTTCCCAGAGCCAGTGTGTCTCCCTTCAGCGCGTTCTCCATGAGGCCCACGTGCGGCTAGATTTTAAAAAGTGTTGTTCTAGATCATCTCTACAGTCTCCTTCAGATTCTATATCCAAGGCCCCTTTATCCTGTTCTTTCTGTCCCCAGCATCCTCCCTGACTGTGTTCAGTTTTATGACCAGTGACGGGAGGGCCTGGAATCCTCTGGAGAACTGTTTGATTTCTCCCTGTCTCTCCGTCTCACTTAACCTCACCTGGGGAAGCAGGAAGTGTTTACACCAGGAATTTTAATTCCTGCCAGGCTGGGGATTCTTAGAAAGGCACTCACTAAGGACTGCAAAGGCAGATACCGTACCTGGTGAAAAGGGCACTTCACTCGATGCGAGGGTTGTATCTGTGAATGGAGAAGAGCATTTTGGGTTGGCTAACAGCATGCAGGAAGAGAGAAAAGCAAACCAGTGAATGAACATCACCAAAACCCGCTTCTTTTGAGTGTATATGTTCAGGTATCCTGTTTAGTGTCAAACCTGACCTGCAACACAGTACACACAGACAGTTAAGTACAGGCCCTTAGCCATGGCATCTTTCTGGCATATCCGACCAAGACCAGGGCAGCAGGCAGCAGGTTATCTCTGTTGCAGGGGTCACATCTGTATCTATGATTGAGTGCAGGGTGTGTGGAGCTCCCTCTGTGTGCTTTCTGTGAACACTGGGCTTTATACCATGGGGCACTCAGTACAGGGGTTCATAAGCCAAGTAAAGGAAAAGCTGATCCTGGTTATGTTTAACTTTAAAAATATGAGGCAGAGAACCTTACCAGAGGGAACATCGACTTCTGCTAGGGTTGAAGGTGCATCTGTGTATAATCAAGAGGCTAGTTAAATGCGTGAGAAGAATCAGGTGTATCATTTCATTGAACTTTATTTTGTGGTCAGTGTGCTCATTTCCCATACTAATAAGAAGCCCAGGTCATTAATTGAAACATCACAGAGACAAAGACTTTACCTGATGGAAAGGTCGCTTCAGGCAAGACTGAAGAAAAATCTACAGATAGAAAAAGAACTTACATATCAGTGGAAGGGACTCCCAGGTTTCCATTTCCACTGAGGCTCTGCTCGGGACAAAGTCTTCCTGAAACAGACTAGTTTTATAAATGAAATGCCAGGAAGAGGCACTTGGGAGGACTGCTGACACTTCCACCTGGAGTGGAGGCTAGAGGAGTTGAGGCTAAAGCTGGAGATTGTCAAAAATAGGAAAGGAGAACTTGTCATGTCAAGCACACATGCTTCTACAAGATACAGGAGAAGTGACAGCAGAATCATGGATCAGCGTGACTGTCCGTGCTTGTCTTTCTGTCCTCCAGATCCTCCACTGCCTCCAAGCCATGCCCTCCGCTCCTAGGCCAGTGTCCAGGAGTGGTGGTCTGTGTCTAGATGTCCCCCAAGGCTTCAGGTAATCATGGGGTGGCTTCTAGAATTTTCAGTTGATTTATGGTCCAATGCTGGGATTAAGGATGTGAATGCTACACCACCCTGGGGTGGGGAGCTTATATACAGTGTAAGAGAGGGAAAGAGGCCTGCTCTCCCTGGCTCCTCCCTTTTTGTTCTTGCTGCTTTTGCTGTTTTCTGCTACCATGAACTGTTGCCCTCTGCCATGTGCCACCCTGCCTTGGAGCCAGAGGACTGTGGACTGAAATCTCCACTAACTGTGAGCCAAATAAACCTGTTCTTTAATTCTGGGCAGCAGCCTTTTTTTTTCCCCAGCAGCAAAAGAAAAGTAACCAAGACAAGGAGAAATGCTCGCCATGAGTAAATAACGGCTCAGTGTATATTTCTCATGGACTTGACTTGGTTTAATTGGCTGAAGAATTTTTTCCCTTGGCCCATTCATTAAGCTGGGCCCTGAATTCATTCACTGTTAGGGGATCTGAGATGGCCCTTATGAGTCAGGTCACTACAAACATATATAAAAACTCAAAATGAAAGATTACTAAAGAATCAAAGTTTAATGAACTCACTTGAAATTAAAATGATTTGTATCAAGTCAAAATAGAACCCAAAATAGCATTTAAATTACCTGTTAAAGGGGACATAGCAATATCCAAAGATTCTGGAAATAAGAAAATTCTGTCTTTACTATGGTCTTATTTGTCAGTACTTATTGGAAAAACTTTAGTATGAGGACTACTTATTTCCTATTTTCTTAAAAGATAACTATCCAAATTAAAATTACATGCTCTATGATGTTGCAAATCAGATCTTTCCTAAAATTAAACCTGATTCCTAGTTCTTTTAAATATCTTAGTCGTATTTTAACTTGCATGATTCAGGTCCATTTGAAAGAATATCATTATATTTTATGTAAGAATGTAATACACAGTTAGCTCAGAAGACACTGAGGTCAGGCATTACTCCAGATTGCTACATTTGGGAAGTCTGATGATACAGAATGCTTTTTTTTTCCTGAGCATTTCTGTGACATCTGGAGCATTTTCTGGTATTTCCTGCCATTATTGATGTGGCTCTACTGTTAGTTTTACCCCTCCCAGGCTCTGTACCCTATCTGTAATCTCTTGTTTCTGCTAACATGCAGTCAGTCTGGAGGCCAGATAGCCAACTCTTAAGTAATTATGTGTGTGTAGAAAGTAAGAGAGACAGGCTCTATAAATTACCACCATGTGCATTCAAGTACTTTACTTGGGTTTGAACACTGGGATCTCAGCGTGGCTGCATAGAGGATCCCTTGTCTATTTCCAAGTTCTGGGTCTATTCACCAAGGGTAAATTGCACTGAGTGATTCCTAGAAACTAGGGGGTATAACTGTACCGTGGTAGAATCTCAATGAAGCAATATTCCTGAGTTGGTAGTAAGAGGACAAAATGGCAGAAAATTAGTTACCTGTTGGAAGGACCAAATCTGTGGCTGAAATAGAGGTAGGATCTGTAAAAAAAGAAAAAGTTAAAGAAAATTATAATTAAATATAATCCTTATCAACCAAGATCATTGGTAAAATTTTTTCAAAGACCCCATTAAAAACTAAGCCACAGCACCTTTGATTATGCTTTGTTCCTCTTTGATTCTTCTACTCTCTATTGCATTTAGCTAAATTAGATAAACATCAACAGAAGTGGTACATGGGGCTGTGACCCAAATGCCCCAGGTTCTAGCTTATTTGTGTAATGACTTGTGACCTTGGGAACATTTTTTGCATCTCTGAGCTTCAGCTGCTACATATGAAGGGCTAGTACATGGATCAGCAGGATCTGTAACCCACTGTTAAAAACCAAACTCTCCAGAATCTACTGAAATAAAAATCTGCACTTTAAGAAGATATCCAAGTGACTTAGTCACATATTAGACTCTGAGAAGCACTAAGGATACAAATGGAGATGGCTGCAAACTGTACACATGGAAAGATAGGAGGACACGGAGAACATAAGCCGTATTAAAAGGGCAGTCCTAGCCTACCCAGCCTCAACCTACTGCCGCCCTGAAGAAATCATGCTACTATTCATAGACTTCAATCAATGCTGCATACATTGGGCTGGGAATGTAGTCTAGTGGTAGACCACTTGCTTTATATAAACAAGGCCTTGGGCCTGATCCCTAGGACAGCACACACCCACCCCCACACTCACACACACACACCCCTCCCCCCCCACACACATACACACACAACTCAAAATCTGGATGATGGTGATGATTTTGCAGAATTAGGGATCATTTGTGGAGCTTCATACATGCTAAGTGAGGGCCATACACTCTTGTCCTTGGAGGTCTGGATTCTTCTATGAAATCTTTCACTCTTAATGTGTTGGATTAAAACAATTCACACATGCACAAGCAAAATTAGGTTGTGTGACTATAAAGACATTAGTGGGTCAAAACTGACTGACAGGGAGACCATCTGAGACTTTTATGTTGAATAATCTTTAAGGATTCTTCAGTTCGCAGGACAGCACTACCATGATGGTAACATATCTACCTTATCCTTGCCTGGGAGACTTGGTGGGCAGTTTTCACAGATGCAAACAGAAAAAGAGAAATGTATTTCACCATCTGATTTCCTTCAAAGGTTAGTTTCTGGCAAGCCTGACAGAGGGATATGGATATTTTAAAAATACAGACCAAGGACCACTTTGATAACTTCTGACAGTTGAGAGAAACGCCAGCTAAGCTGCCTTGTGTATGGCAGGTATTTCCAATGTAGTTAGCCACACAATGATCAATTCAAGGCCAAGGATGGTCCCCAGCATGTCCAGAAGAAGGAAATTTACAGAAGGACATAAGTTGGTTACATAGGTATGGACCACCCAGCTCCTAGTACAAAGGTTCAGGTGACTGTTTTCATCCTCCTCTTCTACAGATTAGAGAAGCAGAGACTCCACGGAGTAAGAGGACTGGCTTAACAGAGACAGTCGGTTAATTCCACAGCCAGACATAACCCCAGCTTCTCCGACTCTGAGTCTTTATATCATACAGTCATTCAAAAGATTTCAGTGATCAAAGATGTTTTAGCAAAATTGAACTTGACCAAATTTTAAACAGATGTCTTATGTAGGACTTGCCAGAGACTTTAATGTGCTAAGAGCCCGAGTCCAAGAGAAGGGTGTGGTATTTCCCCAGTGTATCTAACCACACCAATTTTTCTTTGAAAGTTGTATTACTGAATTGGTGTGTTGCACTGTGAAGCATTCTGGGGCATGTGGTGGTAATCCATTATCCTCTTAAAATGTCGATTATAGTTTCTCCTGAGAGGTCTGAAGTGCTGTAATGGCAAAACAAGCCAAAATGAGAAGAAACTCACTGATGCCATGTGACTGAAATGCAATCTCAGAGATGAGCATTTGCACCCAGTGCAAGGCCCAAGTAGGCACACGTTCCAGTGCTCAGGGGCATGACAGCTGTTCAGCTGTGTCAGTCACTGCAACCCTAATCCTGTGGAAGGCAATCTGTACATGTCTGGTTGACAGAAGGCAAAAAAGAAAGTATCATTACCAGGTGAGGTGGTCATTTCTGTGGCTGATGCTGAAATTGGAGAACAAGCAGAAATTTAGAAAATACTTTTTACTTACAACTCCAATACCTCAGATACATTTAAATTAGATGCAATATAATTTCTGAAATATGAAGCTACAAGTAAAAGTGTTTTCTTAGCTGAGACTGAAATAGACATGTTTGACAGCAGGAACTGAGAAATGTTCTTTAGTTATGAGAAAAACACCCTAGGATGGACCAGAAAGGCCACTCAGTGCAGTGAGGGAGAAATATATTCTAGAGGAGCTAATACTTGGAACCTTTCTAATGCAGACTTTAGGCTTCTATCATCAATTTATCTTGTTTTAAAGACAAAACAGGTTTATAACACCACAACAAGTTGTCTGAACATTGGAGGAAAATGGTTCCTTATTATAATAGAGCATCTCATGATCCCTGATGCAACAGTTATTTTTTATTTTTTTATTTTTATTTCTTTTACCAGCTCAGTCCACCCTGAGGGTGGGGCTGGCTTGGCATGTGGTACTGGGGATTGAACTATGGTCTCCTACGCCTGCCTAAGCTTGCCTAAGCAGGTGCTTTAGACCTCCTCATGTTAATTTTCAGATCCCCACCAAAAGCCATAGCCATAGCTATCTCCCTGGCCCTCCACATTTATTTTCTTCTTCTCACAATCTATCATGAACTGCATAAAGGAATCCAGCCCTCTCATGGGAATGTTTGATGCCAGTCTACATTTAGTACTAAATGCTCATTACCTATAATTGTGTCTGGCACACAGATATTTATTGAATAAATGGAGGAATTAATTAAATCCTGTTATTCATAGTCTCTGTCCTTTAAACATGCTGGGCTGTGTATATTTTCATTTCATTTCCTACTCCACATTTTTAGCCAAGGAAAGTAGAAAACACAGATACTACACACATTGAGGTGAATTAAACAAATAAGCAACAATAACAAAAAAGAAAACTGTCTCAATGAGAGGAGCAAAAGGGAAATGGTATCGCAGTGGGCGAGGAACTGGGTTTTGTTCATGGAATTCCCAAGAGCAGCACCAGCATGTCAGCTTTAAAGTTCAAAAAAGAGAACCACAAAGATTAGGAAATGCCATGACCCTCATGGGTGGCTGACAGAGGACCTGAGACATCCTTGAAGATTGTAGCTTAATGACTGACAGCAAAGGAGAGCTCCCAGGTGTTGGGTCAAGCCCAGGGCCAATCAGCACGTTAAGAAAGAGGCTAAGAGAGATGAAGAGGTCCCCTGGCATCAAGGTCAGGGTATCTGTGGGACAACTGCACCGCACATCCTTAGATACCTACTGCTCTAGTGGGTCTCAGGCCTTGGCAAGTGGACATTAGGGAACGGAGGACTAGAACGGGCCCCAAACCTCCTCATGTTAATTTCCAGATCCCCACCAAAAGCCAGAGCTCCATCGTCCTCAGGAGAAAGCTGGGCATGCGTACCTGAGCAGATGACTCCGGCGTCCTCATGGTGGCCACAATTATGGACAGACAAGCCAAGATGGCAGCACTGACCTAATGAAGTCTCGTTGCCCTGGCATTGCACATCATCCAGAAAGATGTGCCCAACACCCTCCCCAAAGTGGCCACTCCCTAGGGCACTGACGCCTTCTCCACAGCCTAGCTGCTGGCACACCACGTGGGCAGCATTGAGGGCCCAGAGGTCGTCGCACACAGTGCCCCACGTGCCGTTGTAGTACACTTCAACTCGCCCTTCACACTGGTTGCTCCCGTCCACCAGCCTGATGCCAGGAAGATCTGCAGAATGCTCAGAGGTTGTTGTTGGAATGTGACAGACAACTATGAATGGGATTTTTCTTCAGTTACTAATATAACATACCCTAAACACCAGAGTTTTTAAAACTCTTAATTCATGTTTCTAGTTCTCAGAAAATGAAGTCAAACTGATTTTTATAAATGTGTACAAATGTAGTGAATGGTTTTTCTGGTCTGCTTCTGATTTTTTTTTTTTTTTTAATGTATTTGGTACAGGGTCACACTGCATAGGTCGGACTTGTAGTGATCCTATATTCAGCCTCCCCAGCACTGAGATTATGGGCATGTGCCACCACACCTGTTCTCATTGGCTGGCTCAGTGCAGCTGGGGGTAGGGCCAGCACAACATGGCCTGTGGTGCCAGGGATCGAACCCTGGTCCCTGTGCTTGCTCAAGCAGGTGCTTGGGCCACTGAGCTAGCCCGCCAGCCATTTTTTGTTTGCTTTGATTTTTTTTTATTCCAGTATTTTGTTCTATCATTCCAATCTCTTGATTGGAAATATGGTAACTAGAAGGTTAATGACAAATATCAGTGTTGGAACTAAGCCACTAAATTGTTAGTCACTCGCAGCAGGCTTGCCTGTCTTAAGTTTTCATATTTCCTTTAGGTCAAGGTTGTCTATTGGCCCAAGATGCATTAAAACATTTTATAAGAACTAGAAAGTAGATGAGCGACACCTGGCTCCACTTCAGCCCTTACTTTCTCAGTCTTTGGGGAAGCATGGATTGGGGTAGACATTGGCATCACCAGCTATAGCCTCAGAGAATCCTCTAGAAAGATCTGATAACTAGAATTTTTAAGGGGAGCAGGGAGAGGATTACCAATGGTGGAAGCTGTTTCTGCCAAAGTTGGGAGAACTTCAACAGCTGAAAGAGAAAAGCCAACACACTCATGTCAGTGGAAGTGAACACTGGTAAAATATCATGAGCAAGAGGATGCACAAGCCCTTGTCATTGCCAGTGAGGTAGGTCAGGGCTTCCTGACACAGCAACACTGTCATGGAAAGAACAGGCAGCGAGACTGTCTTTCCCTTTCCTGGGAGACGCTGATTTGCTTGTGCTCTGTGGAAGCATCTCTGTGAACCTGACCAGGAAGTGTCGCTGAAGGTCATTCAGGAGATTTGAGGGTACAAAATAAGGTACCGCTTTAATCAGAGGTGTTCTCCATAGATGTCATGGAACATTAAATACTCAGATTCTAAAAAGTGACTGAAAGAGTGGGCTAGACGTAGCCTCTGCCTCTTGTCATCTTGGCTCCAGGGGACACCTCACCTCTGCCT
>PVKN010041228.1:0-10586 GCA_004027915.1 Capromys pilorides
GTAGTCCCTGGTCACAGAGTTCAATCTGAGGGAGTGTGTTCCACATTGGTAAGACGGCTCTGAATAGAATTGCTAGTCAATGACGCTTGCCCTTTTTTTCCTTGTGGTACTGGGGATTGAACGGAAAGGTCTCGCGTTGAACTTATCCCCAGACCTTTTTTATATTGAAATGGAGTTTTGGGAAGGCTCCAGGGCTTAAAATCCTGACGCCCCCACCTCAGCCTCCCAGAGCGCTAGGCTTCTAGAGGCCCTTCAAACTGGCTTTCAGACCTTCTGATTTCAAGGACAAGGTGAAGGCCAGGAAGGCCTGTGGCACAGTAGAGCTCCTTTCCCTAGAACGTGACAACTGGTCTCTGTGTTGCCAGTGGTCAACAAGTGTCTCCGCTTTGGCGACAGATTCAGAGGAGGTGAGCCTGGAGGAAAGAAGTCCCCTGGTCTTTGTGAGCCTTTGCTCTCTTGGGGACTCAGCAGCGGGGACCGTGAGGCTCACACTTAAATGCCCTTTGCAGTCAGTTTTGCTTAATTTTTTTTCTCATTATCTATGTAATAAGAGCTTCTAGCAGAAATTTCAGGAAATGATGAGAAGTACAAAAGAACTGACAGGATATTGGCCTTACTTCCACGATGCAGGGATCACCGCCTGACGTTCTGCTACCTCTCCCTGGAAGCAAATACAAAAGCGCTTCGGAGCTGTTACTGCCTTGTGTTCAGAGTCCACTGTTCTCCAAAAGTTTATAAAATGCAGCAACCAATCGGCTCCACTTTCCAAATGATGGCCTCGGGAGCGGTGGGTGAAGGCCGTCCTCACCCCACTCCCCCACCCCACCCCTGCCACATAGCTTCTCCTTGCTTCCTCTCCTTCACCTTGTGGTGGGAGACACTGCACATATTTTGTTTAACTCCCACAACTCCAGTTGAAGGAGAAGCACCTCACAGAGAGGAGAATGCTGAGCCTGGGCGCAACAGATAGTTTCGGGACACGGCTCACAGGCAGCAGAATTGAGTCCCACCAACTCGGCCTAGTTCCTGAGCCTCCCTCGAGGTGGTCCCTTCCTTACCAAAACTGGTCCTGAGCTCAGTGGCCATCACCACCAGACTGGATGTGGTAGGGGAGGCCCATTATCAGTCACAGAGCCATGCTGGAAGTCATATCCCAGCAGCCACTTTCGTCTCTGAAAACAGCCAACTCATCTGGGATATAATAAGCAGTGGTAGATGCCCGAATCAATTTCACATCATGAGAGATAACCCAGACTGAGGCACCCGAGGGAATTAAATTAGACAGCCTGCCACTAGTGGGTAACACCTTATTTCCTCAGGGTCCCTCTTGGTACCTGAGCATATCCATTTGGCTCTGATTTCCACCAAAATTAGGTTGGCTCTTTTGGTTGTGTGACTGCAACAGCCCAGACTTCTCCACACGAGACATGTGTACGGATGATGCAAACATAATGCCAAGAGAGAAATTCTGATGACTGTGTGTATATTTGAGATGCAATCCTACATGTCACGGGGAGAGGAGGAGCCCAGGCACACCGCAGGGAGACAGAACTATGAGGGTGTGCCCACAGCCCACAACCAAGGGATGCCGGAGAAGCACCAGGGCATGTCTAGACACCGGCCTTCGCTTTTCTCTAAGAGGTGTGATGCACTTACTAATGTGTTTAAGTGTCTCAAAGATGAAAAGCTTTACATGACACCCCCCACTCCGTATGATTATAAAATTCTTTTGATTGCTGTCAAACAAAAACAACTTAGGTGTATTTTTTAAAAAAAAAATTAACAGGCTGCTTTGAAAGTCCAAATGACCTTTATCTTAATCACAGGCCTCCAAGTAGCTGAGTGGCCGTAAGCCATGCATCATATGTGGGGAGAAAGTGGCCAAGCTCCGCCACTGTTTTATGGGTCCAATGCTGCTGTAACGGGACCATGGCTGATGTCAACTCCAGTTCTCAAGAAGTTAGCCTATGGTCAGTGGTGAACTGATCACGGAAATTAAAATTTTACTAGGAAATTGGCACAAGAGGAGCCTTTTGTGCCAGCCCTAGAGACAGAGGATAGGGACTCGGGAGGCAGGGAATAGAGAGGCCAGGCCCGGCCTTTAGATCCAGGCAAAGAGCAATACTCAGAAAAGATGGCTGCTGAGGAGAAAAGAACGAAGAACTCAGAGAGGCAGCAGCTGAAATAGATGCACAGCGGCAGCTGAAGGAGACCCTTTCTGATGAATTTGGGCACTTGGAGATAAAACCCAGTCAACAGCTCCTGGATAAAAGTTCCGAGGCAAGATGGCCTTCAGAATGAATTACCAACTTTCACATAGGCCCTGGGTATGGGTATGTGCTTGACTCCGTAGCCAATTTTATATGAGTCTTCAGACACCACTGTGTCATTAAGAGATAACATCTAGGGTAACAGAAAGCCTCTGTCATTTTCAAGTTTATCTGTGATATCTGCCAGGCAATTTTAAGGAAAAAAGTACAGAACTTTACTGGACATTACTACACCATAGAGTCTTTTAGATAAGAAGACCCCAGGATAGGCGCTACGGTCTAACTTGTAAATGGAGTATAATCAGGCACAACAAATCGATTCTAGTTTTGAAACTGAAAGAGACGATGAATTTCCTCAAAACTTGAAATCAGGAAGCAGCGCATCCAGCAGTTCAGCTCTGGGCGGTTGGGAGTGGTCATCTTCTGTCTGTTTCCTCGATTCCCAAAACCTTTCTCTGGCTCAGGGAGGGGGAAGAAGACTGTATTGTCAGATAATGGCAGTCAACACGGAGGGAGAGCACTTGACCTCCGGGTTTCTCTGTATGCTCAATGACACGAGTGGCAGCTAGCTGACCGTGAATCTAAAGTAAGGTGACAGAGGAATGCTGAAAGGAGGGAGAGCAATCCTTCCTGCCAAACCAACTGCCATACCGGACTGACACCTGCGACAGTCGCAACCTAGGTCAGGATGCCATGCCACTGTCCAATGTGTGTGTGTGTGTGTGCGTATGTGTGTGTGTGTGTGTGTGTGTATGTGTGTGTGTGTGCAGGTGATTTTCTTCAGGAAGTTGCTTGGCATGATAGCTTGACTTTAATGTGCTTTACCTGCTAAATTGTTAAAGACATTTTCAAAGGAAGAGAAAAGATGAAGAAGGACTCTACTTTGTGGTCACCTTCTCCATGAAAATTTCTGGACCTGTCCAGTTCATCTCTCCTTCCCCATTTCCGCTGGTCCTTATTCTTCACCACCCTGAGAATACAGCTGGTGGCAGCATGGACATCCATGTGGCTGTCCTTTCCAACATATGCTTCCTGCCCTAGCTATGTCCTGACCACCAAATAGAACAAATCCTTACCCGTCATTGGTCCGTGCAGTCTACTGGACTGATGACTTAGCCAAATATTTAGTTTTGTCTATGTGTGGGTGTGAGATCCCCCAATCAGAGTGATGTATTCTTTATAAAATGCTCTGGATGTGTGGCGGTCTGAAGAAGCCCAGAGGACTTCTGATGCGAATCATGACTCACAGGAAAAACCCAACATCCCCTGCAGTGTTGGTTGAGTTCTCTCAGCCAGTTCTTTGCGTGTGACCATGGAAATATGGCCAGGGGCTAAACTGGGTGATTATAATCAGGAAGAAGGCCAGTGGTCCAGCCCAGGTCTGTCACACTACCACATCTGCTGGCTGCTTCCACCCTCCAAGGGTCTTGCAAGTGAACCACAACAGTCTTATCACCACCCTCACGCCAGTTACTACTGTACCACTCCCTGGGATAAGGGCAAGCATCTTCAAAACTGACTCTTCGTGGATGTTGCCCACTCCCGCTGTTCTCCTGGGCCCAGCCAGAGAGGTTCTTCTACAGTGAAACTTCAACCATATCCTCATGAACACACATGTCCTATAGGATCCTACCTAACATTCCACCATCTCGAAGTCCCCTCACGTGCCCTCACTTGCCTATCTCTTCCATGTCCTTCCTGAGTCTCTCTGTTCTCCTTAGCTAAACTGAATCGGCTGCCGAAAATGGCAGAGCCACTCTCACTTTTTCACCTCTCCACACACTACCCCACTTACCCCTGACACCCTTTATCCTGATTCAGAGTCCAACAGCAAATCCTCTGACCTCTCTGGACTCTGTCAAGGCATCAGCTCCTCTCCAAGATTTGTGGTGTCCTGCCCGGGCTGAGCCTCTATAGGGTCAATTCAAGTCCTTCCCATTTGCTCCTGAGCCTTCCCAATAGCCCCACCTCCACCCTGCACTGCACAGTACGTGCTATTCTTGCTGCTGATCCTGAGCATCTTGAAGGAAAACAGTTATTTCCAGCTCATCACTGGGTGTCAGAGCCTTGAATGGCATCCAGCAAACAGGAGACGAAGGAATCAATGAACAGATCAGTATACTCATCCATTTCATAAAGGCAATGGTGTCCCTTGCCTGGGTCAGGGATTTTCTGAGTATTTTCTCATTTGCTCCCTACCCAAACCCTTGCAACAGGCACTGGGTTTAGCCTCATTTTTCAGTGGCAGAAACTGAGGATAGAGACCTTGATTAGTTTGTCCAAGGTCACTGAGCAGATGGTGGCAGAGCTGAGGCTTGATCCAGATCTCTGGTCTTGGAGACATCCACTGACTGCTGGCCAGTGGCTGTCTGAGATGTGCACTCAAGATGCAGTGATGGGGGAATGGGAAACAGTGATGGGGGACCAATAGCCATTAGTCAGGTCCCTAGAAGTGACCAGAGCCGGGCTACACATGACCAAGTCTCAAAGGAATCTTTTCCTTAAACTACAGGACACATATTTATATTTCCATTTGACTCTGAGAGAGGACTTTGTTTAACAAAAGTCTGAGATGTATTCTGATGAAATCTGGCTGCAATAACAACCTCTCCCTATCACTTCTAAATTTTCTTGGAGTACAGCTGGAACTGCAGGAGAGGCCTTCTGAGAGAATCCAAATATTATAGCTGATTTTTACGTTCAGGATATGATGCCCAAGTCCCTACCTTTCTTTCCCGGGGAGAAGTGATGGCACTTGATGATACTGTAATTTATTGTCCCAAAAGTTATAAATGTTTTAGTCTGCCTTCCTTTCTCCTTCATCTTTTATACTTTCCATCCCCAAGAAATTCAGCTCAGCTCACTGGGCATCCTCCTCTGCTCAAGCATTGACCTTCCATGTCAGGACTGTCTCAATTTAAAGGTTATTCTGTATTATTTAGAATTAGTGTACATATACTTGTCTTCTTTCTGGCTGATGGTCTACATGTGTTTCTTGAATAGTCTGGCTTCTCCTCAACCCCATATGAACAGTGTACCTTGATTGAGTGGATTTTGGTTTTGTCATCACTGGATCCAAATAGGAGAAGCTACTACAGCTATGCTAAATGTCCCCTAGTCTTGTACCCAAAAGCCTCCCCACCCTTCCAAGGCAACACAGGCATGGAAAGCACTGATTCTGAGAACTGACCCAGAGCCTCCAAAGCTGGAGGTAGCAGGTCAGCTCCTCTGAAATTTGTGTGCCTTGGTTACTATATAGATGGTCATAGTGACCACTGCATTGAAAACCTCAGTCATAGGAGAGTAAAATGCCACCAGCTACAGTCTTGTCATGCCGTCTACTGGGTGGAAGAAGTCACTGGGGGAACAACAGGGCAAGACTCTATCCCAAGAAGAAAGGGCTAAGCGAGGCTGAGAAGAGTATTCAGCCTGGCTTGGCCAAATTTCTTTCTTTCTTCAATAATCTGAATTTCTTTCTTGTCTCAATAATCTTGTTTTGCTGTTTTCTCTTGCCCAGGAAACATCCACAGGAGCTGTGGAAATGGACCTGGAAGATGCCTTTGGAAATCTATTTTCTCATCACATGATTAATGAAAGCTGACCAAAAGGAACAATGGTGAACACACAGCCCTCGAGGAAGTTCAATGGTCAGTGCTGTGGTATGACAGCAATCAAATTATTCTGCCAAAGAGCCCAGGGTCTCAACATTTTTATTTGCATTCTTTGGGTCTTTATCATTTAGGATTATGTAAAAATGACAGCTGCTTATAATTATTTGGGGGTTTGAACTGGAATAATTAAAAACATCTGCCTTTATCTTACTGCTACCAGACTTAACCCTGCAAGGTTGGGTCTACTGAACTTCAAAGAGGGAAGCAAGAAATAAAAGAAAACGCCACACATTACTAACAAATTTCTAGCGATTCATTTAAATGTATAACCAGTTATTCCAACAACCTTCAAACTCTTCATTATCTTTTAAATGTATATAATTTCGGGCTGCTAATTAGATAGCAATTTAATGCGCTCATGGGGATTCAGATGGAAGGTTTTTCTAAAATGTAAGCTCTGAGGAATAATCATTGGCATTCAGATGATTGAATTCTTCAGTTATTCAAATGAGCGGAGGCATTCTCATAGCCTGGATCATTTGAATGTTCTGCAGGCAGACCCAGCTGGAGGTTTTTACAGGGCTCCTCAGGGAGGGAGGGTAAGGCTAGGTTATCTCCCAGGCTGTGGCCACCTCCCCATAGACACAAGGTGGGCTCCTTTGAGAAAGCTTAAAACCACTTAAGTAGCTCAGCTAGCTCCTCTCAGGGGCAGATGGCTCTGTTTCCTATCTCACGGAGGAGCAAATGTTTCTGGAATTTGCAGTTATGAAAGCCCTAATGCTGGCTTCTCAGGCATTCTCAGTGTTGGTCTGCCTGCTATTGTCTGGGCAGTTAACATTTTAATTAATAACTCCCCCAACTGGCTGCTACAGATGGAGGAGTGAGGGTTTCACTCTGTCTTGGGCTTCTACTTCCTGCATGTTCCTACCCCCATTGAAATGGTCTCTTAAATTATATAAAGATGTGCATTGCATGGAGAAAAGCAATTGATCAGTGAGATGACACCAGGCCATGATAGAAGCCAGCTCTCACGTCTCAGCCTCACAGGACAGTCAGGGTTTGCATTCCTGAGCTGGGGCTAGTAGCTAGCAGCTGAGGCTCATTTCCCCCACAGGGAGAAAGAGGTGCAGACAAATCTATAGGAATTTTTAAGAGATCATTATTCAACACATTGCCTGTAATTACATTTTGATGAGCTTTTTATTGCTAATTCATCATCCAAGATGGGGCACTCTAGATATGAAAGTAATCTAGCAAAACAAAGGTCAGAATGCGTCCAGTGAAAAGCCAAGTTCTTTTCCTCATCAAGTCCTTTCGCCAAAGAATAAAGCAGCAGAGAATCCTCTCTGAACAAGTCTCCCTATAGTGCTTACTTGGGCTTATTTAGCAGCCTCGAGTCCTGGCTTCCTCAGTCCCCAGGACAAAAGTGACTCCTCGCAGAGCCCAGGCAAATGCATGCACAGGGGCCTGAAATAGAAGAGAAACTATCGGGTCTGCGTGCACGTGCAGGTGAGAACTCTCACAGCTCAATTGTCGCAGTGAACTATCAATCCCATCCTGAAGACTCGGACTGCAGTCCAAGGTTTCTACCTAAGAGGGCTTGCCAGAAGATGCCTGCAGGGACACGGCCACATGACTCAGTGATGGAAAGGCAGCAACCCAGGGTAAATCAGCAACCCTGCTCCCTCTGAGGGCAGCTGGAACTGCAGCCCCCTGGGGCATCCTGGAGCCAGCACGGCACACGTACCTCAAAGCTGTCCCACTGGAAGAGTGGCAGTTCTCACCAGTATCCAGTGAGGGGACAGCAATCCCTTGGTACATCTGGCCTGCCACTAGCCCAGGCAGAGTGAGCTCTAGAAAGGGAGGCTTCCTTGGGGTGCCAGCAGCTGTGAGCCAAACAGCACATGCGGGGAAGGAAAGACTCAGTGGAATTCATTAACAGTGCTGGGCTCACCCAGTGCACCACGGAGTAGAAATTGGTCTCTAAACTTTCTCCTATGGATGTGTGTCCTAAGGCTATGGACAGAGTCCAGAAGGCAGCCCACTGAACCTCTTCATGTCCAGGGTCTCTGCATACACTATCCCTCATCCTGGTTGTGTCTCCATAATCCACACAGGTTCCTTTCACATCCCTCAGGGCTCAGCTTAAAATGCACGGCTGCTGAAACCTCTCCCTGAGCATCCCCAAAAGGTAGAGCTTCTCCTTACCTTGTTTTCTCAGCTCTCAATAGTTTTTCCCAAATGTGTGATGCTGCTTTTTAATTTATCCATTTATTTATAAAATTCGAAGGTGTGCACTTTCCCCCATGAGATTGCAAACATCAAATAAAGGGAGCATGTATTTACCTTGTTTCAGCACGGGTTCCCTGGCCCCTGGTGGTACACCTGCCCCAAGGTGGGGGCTCAATAAACATATGTGGAGGGAGGGGAGGAAGGAAAGAAGCCAGGCAGCGTTCCAGCAATGCACCAAGGAGCAAACTGCTTGCTACGCTTCCCAAGGGCCTCTGCTGCTCCCAGTTGTGCTGGGCTGGGTCATAAAGGGAGGCCTCAAGCTTGCAAGCAGCTTGCTGTCGCCTTCTCTGGATGTCAGTCTGCAGCCGGACACCAAGAGCTTTTATCAGTTCTACTCCTAGTCAGGGCTGTCATCCAGGACGCATGATGACACACCGTGTCGTGCTGTGCTCAGCTTTGCAGACCTGTCTTCTTTTCCTGTTCACTCATCATTCTACCTCCTGTGCCTGCCGAGGACCTCTTTAGGCCCCAGATATATGTGGGTGAAAACTACACCGTCTGCTCCTGCATGGTGTCCAGCTTACTGAGCACGTGGTGAGAGGACAGGTGATCAGAGAGATCTGTGGTGTGAGAATCCAGGTTAGGATGGGACATATACTCTGGGGAATGTCACACGGTGAGCTTCCTGAGGGCAGGGGTCAGAGCTATGGCCAGGAGTCATTCCCAGATCTTCGCATTTGATAACTAAATCAGTCAGTCAGGTCGCTGTGGTTGTCAGCAGCAGACATCAATTCTCACTCACTTGAATGAAAGGGGCACTCAGTGGAAGGGTCCACAGCCATTCTCCACTTCCACTGTAATGGGAGCAAGGTAACCAGATGAATATCTAGTAAACGAATAAAGGGACTAGTAGAATGTCTCTCCTCTCTTTCCTTCCTTCCTTCCTTTTTTTCTTTTCATTTGCATCTTTCTCTCTTTTTCTCTTTCTTTCTTGACATAGTCATGAATTGAGAGAAATGGGACTTCAATTCACTCTATCTCCGCGTCACTCAAGGCCTTAGCAGGAAGCGCACAGCACTGTCATCTGCACAGCTAAATGATGAAGGTTTAATAAAGAGGCTACTATGATAGCATGGGTAGGGTGTAGGAAGACGGGATGCAGCCCTCTGAAGCCAGAACCAGCAGGTGATGTTTGGCTCATTCTTCAGGAGGACACAGTGGAAGGAGCAGCTGCAGGAGCCAGAGCAAGGCCACAGGGGGAGAGGCCCCATGCTTGCTGGCAGCCCAAGAGCAGGGGACAGAGTCTGGAGAAGCCACCAAATCTGACCAGCACAAGAGCATGTTCATTGCAGAACCTGAAAACAGCTTTAGAGGGGTGGAGACTTCTTACTATGGAGTATGACAAATTTTGGGCAGAGCTGCATCGCCCCTAGTGTTCCGTGTATACGTAAAGACTGACCCGAACCTTACTTTGTGACTCAGACCACTCTTTGGCTAAAGCACCAGGGGCCATTCTTTTTCACACAATCACTTATTTAAGTTACTCATGTCATTTTGATCACCATTGGAGGATCTTTGGGTGAAGCATCAGGGAGCACTGTTTTCTACTCTCCTATACTTATTTACTTAATTTCATTTTAGTAAATTTCTTTTTTAATGTATTTAGTGCAGGATCTACAGGGTATATAGAGTCTCACTACGTAGATCAGACTCATAGTGATTGTCCTGTTTTCAGCCGCCCAAGTGCTGGGGTTACAGGCATGCGCCACCACACCCAGTCTCATTCCCTATCTCAGGGCACCCCTGGGAATTTCACTTTAAAAGAATGTTATTGTGGACCGACTACCTTTGCATGCGGCACCCCCTCTCCATGGGTACTAACTTGAAGGGTTCCAGGCACAAGGATGCCCAGCAGGGGGCCTCACTTTGCCACTCAAGGTGGTAGCTGCATCTTCACCACTGGTCCCTGAGAGCATTAGGAAGGCTCACCACACTTTTGCCAAACACACAAGTGAGATGGGTTTCCACAGCCCACTCGTTTGTTCCACTATGTGAGTACATGCAGTACCTAGTTACAGCACTGGGACCAAGAGGCCGTGGACTTTGGAGGCCTGCACAACTAAGCAGAGCTCCCACCCGATACAAATCTAAACAACTGACCAACGTCTGGAGCTACCCCTAGAGAGTTGACATTTCTGCTGTGGAGTGGACTGTGGAGCTGGGCATGGTGGTACACTTACAGGCTCTGTACTCTGGGAAGTAGAGGGGAGAGTACCCAAGTTCAAGCCCAGCTTAGACAACCTAGATACTGTCTCAAAAACAAACAAACAAATATACAAACAAACAAAAAGGCCTAAGGACACAACTCAGAACAAAGGCTTTGAGTTCAATCCCCAAGACTAGAGGGAGAGAGAGAGAGAGAGAGAGAGAGAGAGAGAGAGGAAAAAGGAGGAGGAGGAAGAGGAGGAAGAGG
>PVKN010041229.1:0-10587 GCA_004027915.1 Capromys pilorides
GCTTATCATGTTAGAATAAATGATCCGGCACCACAGGCCTGGGGGCTCCAGCTGTCCTGTTCTCTGCCCAGTGATCTCAGGACTAAGGGGATCAATAACTCATCAGCAAACACTTGCCACAGGCTGAGAAGCCTTGATTCAAAACTTTTACTGTTATGACAGCTCATGAAGTGACCAGATAGCGTCACCTGCTGCATTTCTGCTGGCCTGTGGACAGTGAAGTACTGTGATAGCCTTCATGGGGTCCTTTGCTTACTGGCAACTAATGGCAGCTGGCTGATCCCATCAGAGAAGCAGTGGCAGTATCTCTTCTTCATGAAGCTCTGTCTGTGAAAATGTGAGCCCAGTGGAGAAAGCTTCCCTGGCTTTCCTCAACACTGCATTTTCTGTCAACATCCTGGTTCATTTGTCCAATCAGTTGTGATTTTCTAACATGCTAAGGCGGATGATCATTCTCTAGGATTCATTCAGGGATGGTCCACAGAAGAACCACCTGAGCTCTGAACACTGCCACTCTCTAGTGAGAGATGTCTTTGATTCACCTACATCCTGCTCCAGGAAGCATCTCCTTCAGGTGGGTAGTAATACCTCAAGAATGCCTGGGTCACCCCTCTCCTCCAGGGCCTGGTGTTTAGCCATGAACTATTCACTCCAACATTCCTTTACTGAAGACTTTCTCTTCATTACATGGATTCTCAAAGTCTATCAGATGCATTTCTTTTTCAGTCTCCAGCTACCAAAAGGAAAGAAAAGGATTCATTTTCAATTAATCTGGAAATGAGATATTGTTTGTCTCAGCCGGAAGGCTGACAATGCTGAGAAATAAGTAGATAGATCATATAGATATATGATACACAAGGTCAGAATGACTTGAATTTGGATGAAGGTGGAAGTTTGGAAGCCAGGTTTTGACTTAAGGAACTATGACAAATGCTAGTTAGCATCATTAAATAAGATAAAGGGAGAGAACATAAAAGCAATGAAAAATAGGTTTAAGTGACAGGCTGACTTTTGCTTAAATCTGAAATCTCTACATGAAGTTGTATGCAATCTGAGCCTAATATTTGCTTCAGTTAAGGTGCTTACGTTAATTAGCCACTTAAACCATGGGATTAAATCACTGGAGGAAGTCTGGATATTGTGTTAAAAGGCACTTTTCATGTATCCCTAAGTAATACCATGGTTTAAGGAATAGTCAGAGAAATACATGGGGGAAATGGCCTTAAGGGAAAAGGTAAGAAAAACCAGAAGCATGTTAAAGAGCCTAAATTAAAAGAGCTTTTTAAAGATAGTGGTCAAGAACATCCAGCGCCACTGAACAGCTCACTGAATTCAATCCCTTGGTAGGTCACATATTACCTTTCAAGAGGAGATGGAGTGGAGAGATAGGAACAGCACTGACTTTACTTCCCAAGTCTAAAACTAACAAGAGGATGAACATGGAACAGCCTACACGAGAAAGCTACAGAAGCAGCCGTCTCTCCTCTCAGTAGAATGCGCACTAAGTCGGACACAATAGAAAAGACAATGACAAAACAAAACTTTACTGCGGATCAAGGATAGTAGATTTCAGGGTGATAATGTTTAGGCAGAATTGAAGATCAGTTCTCAGAAGCAGAACAAGAATTACAATATGAAAGAGGAATCAGAAATTAAAAATATGAGCAATAGAAACGGAATGGCACATAAGATAAAACTTAGTGTGCTTGACTATCTACAAGTATTCTAAGTATAAGTTTCACAGAAAAATTTAAGTGAATTGGAGTAAAACAAAGAAAAATAAGGGCAGAGAGATTCCCAGAAGTTGCAGAATAAGGTTGCCATGTCCTGATTGGAAGCTCTGCTGAGAGGATGCTAGTTCTGGTGATTACACTATTAATGGAATGATTTTGCACATAATTCATACTCACACTGGAAAACAGCAGCAACTTTTGGTGGTAGAGATGTATTCTGGAACCAGACAGATAGGATCCTAATTGTTAGCAGAAGATTTCAAGAAGAGGCTCTGACTGGCACAAGAATACCTAAGCAACAGGACTTGGTCTTTCCTAGGATCTGGCAATTATTTCCTTAATTATATATCTCAATCACCCTAATCACCTGTAATCCATTCTCTTCAACTCTTCTATAATTTTTTCTAAGATGTAAATATGATAGTATCAGTTACCCATTTGAAGAGCAATGAACCACTCTCATTGTACTGTGTAACATAATTTATATTGCTCATGAACACAAAGGAGATAATTTAAGATAGATTGTGTCTGATAGTTCTACTGGTCTCAGCTTGACTCCCTCAACTATTTTTTGCCTGCTGGATACTGACACTTTAACTTAGATGCCTTGCAATTAAGTGGCCATCATTTGAAGCTGGCTACTTTCTGTGGCTGTTATCTGAAATGACTGGCCCACACAAGGCATTTTTCTGCTAGATCTACTTATTTCTACATGTTCAAGGAAAAGGTTTTTCTTTCTTCATGAAGCCTTAACTGACTCTCCAAAGCAGTTATTTGCTCCAGCGCTGGGGGTTTCCATCCTCAATCCATTGCACATATTGCAATTATTTATTGTATTATCATTACTATTAAGGTGCATACATCCTTTCACCAGCCAAACAGCTCAGCAAATCAAAGCACCTGCAAGCAGGTTCAGGGACCATGGGTTCAATTCCCAGCCCTGCCCCTAGGGCACACTGAGATGGTGACTGAGACTGGGCATGGTGGCACACTCCTGTAATCCCAGCTCTTGGGAGGCTGTAAACAGCCAGATCACTTCGAGGGACAGATGAAAGCTCTGAGTGAGTGGTCCCTGGGACGTTGTCTCTTCCAGGAACTTTTATAGAGTAAAATCATGCAGTGAGGCAGGTCTAAGGTGGTGCAGAACATGGCAACTCACTTAGCTGGGCATGAGGTGAGATAAAACTATGGTCAACCAATGAGATTACAAGCACCATTGCTCAGGTAAAATTGATTAAATCTAGGACCAAATGGGGAGGGGAGTCACATAGCAAATGGGCATGAATAGGGGACGTGGTCTCTTCCTGTTGGCGGTTGGGTTTGTAACTGGTTTAAGCTCTTTCATGGTGATTGACACCTATTTAGAATATCAATCCCTGATGCCCACCCCTAGGAAAGTATGTAGCTATATGTTTCCTCTTTTGTCTTGAGGTCTGGCCCACAGGAAGTGTCTGTCTCTTCCAAGTTGCAAAGTCACATTGTCTTTCATATTGTCTCCTTGAGGTCCTGGCCCTGCCTGACTGCCTATAATATTTCTATCTAATTCACTGCCTATCACATTCTCAGTAAATTCTAATTGCATGGTTTTCTATCATATCCTTCTCCAAGCTGCAGGACTGAAAAGAGTCACTAAAGTTGGGGAAATTCCATCCCCACAAATGAGCATGAAGTTCTCCTGAATTCAGCTATGATATTGACAGCTATTTCTCTTGGTTACACATAGGAAATCTACAAAATGCGGAATAGGCTAAACTACAATCAATTAGCAACAATGGCAAATTCTATTTGCAGCCATGGATCCAGATCATATTAGTTGTTTGGATCAATTAAAGTAATAATATAAATAAGTAAATGATGAAGAACAAAAGTGTATATGAGCTATCACCTGCTTCATGAAAACAAAGATGGATGGAAAAACACCATGACCATATTATGATTAAAGAATCTAAGGCAGACTATATGGCTTAAGGAAATGGTAACCACTCTGTTATTTATAAATTTTGAGAAACTAATATACTAACTGGATAGAGGCCAGGTGGTATGAAATAATAATTTAGCTCTCAGCCAAGAACCCCAGTCCTCTACTCATTTAATCCACAATTTCATCATTGCCAGCAGGTATATAAGTAACAAACAATACTTGAATTGCATGAAATTTTTGATACTTACAAAGTTAGGTGAAACAGTTTTAAGTTTTACATTTAGAAAATAAAAATTATTTTACTTATTATTTCATTTTTTATATTTTATAATCTCTTTAAGAAATGGTGTCAGAAAAACTAGCTAACCACAAACCACCAAATTTCTTTAAAAAATTGAACTGAGTTTGCATGAGGTCTTCTGCCCTGTCTTCAGGAGTTTTCATTGGACCCAGACATGGGCCAGCACCTAACACATGGTAGTCTCTTTGCATAACTGGAACGTGTTATTAGTTAGCAGAACTGTTAGTTCTGTCTGGGAACTCATTTATGCTGTGTTGCACCAATTCGCTTTACTTTATACACCTCTGTTGTGTGTTACAAGTTCAAGCCGAAAGAAACAATGAGTAGACTGGATTAAGGTCTCACTGACATTAGTCTCTCTCTAAGTGAGCCCCCAAAACTCCCACATTTACTGAGGGTTAAAAGCGGACTACGGAATGTACATAACCACTTTCACGAACACAAACTTCTCTCTCTATTGCCTTCAGGCATTTACCTAAGTCTACATAATGCCAATAACATCCCAAGCAAGGGATCAAAGAACAGGGGGCAGGCAGGAAAAGCTGTTATCTGTAGTCTTCTATGTCAGCTTGCCAGAATTTACAAGAGAGACAACAGTTCTGCTTGGGCTCTGTTTATTGCTCTTGGCTCCCTCAAGACATCTGGCTTCCATCTCCTATTGCTATATTTCTATACATCTCTTGCTTATGGAGTATGTTAATGAGTGGAACCATAGTACTGCTCTGCAATTATTACTGCTCTGCAATGGATCCATAACTCTGGCATGTTGTATTTGAATATCTTCCTATATAGCAGCTTTTCCATCTTGAATATAACTGAGAAATGACCTTCCTGCACTACATCTAGAAAATTTTAGACAAAGAGAGCACTCTATCTGTAGAGTGACTGAAGAAACTTCTGATCTGTAGAAGGAAAATTCCTATGAAATATTGTCAATATAGCTATGGGAAAGAAGAACTTAAGTACAATGTGTTTACTTCAATAAGGAAAATATGACAACAAAAAAATATTTATCATTGGAAAAGATAGAAAATCTTGGGCACATTGAGGTTTGTTACTTGGATCCATCCATAATCCAAAGCACTGTAACTCATGAAGCAAACAATGGGGTCTCTCTACTCCATTTACAAACCATGATCCTGTAGGGCAATCTATGTTACAGCTTTGGCATCATAAAGATGCACATCTTTAGTGATGGTACCTTGTCCAGGTCATCACTAGGTGTTCACTGGGATCCATAGGGTCACTGTGTTCCTCTCTCCAAATGGCTTCCTCCTACCAATGGCTGGTAGGTTCCCAAAAGGAGCACTGCAAGAGACAAATTCAGGAAGAGAGAGAGAGAGAGAGAGAGAGAGAGAGAGAGAGAGAGAGAGAGAGAGAGAGAGAGAGAGAGGAGGAAAAGGGAGGGAGGTATGGAGATATGGAGGGAGGAATGGCATGTAGTGCTCAGAGTTCTTCTCTGTGAGACTTCTTTTTTTTTCTTTTTCACTCATGAGCACCCTGATGCCAACTACCATGTGGCAGTGCTACCATTCCAATCACCCCAGGCCCACTGCTCCTAGGAAATTCTCTATAAAATTAAACATGGATTTTGAGAAAAAAAGTTACTCCAACAATATGAAAACCTTTGAGTTCCATGTACAATATAGGTCTTCAAGGCTTGCTATGGCATATTGCTGGTAACACTACATTGATAGTTTTCTATCTTTTGGGGAAATTGGCCTTTACTTTCTGTCGTGCATATATCTTTCCAAAATGAAAATATACGTGCACCTGGCAGTCTCTGCTTTTGGGAAAGGAAAAAAAAGCAGATTATTACCTGCACACTAAAGGTATGCAGATCTATTTGCTCCCACTTGGAGCAAATCTCTGCACTATCTCCACAAGCTATAGCTGCTATAGAGTGACCAACTGATTAAGTTTCCAGAAACTCAATGTGATTCTCAAAGTTCACATTCAACCTTTGTAAAAACAGACAACATGGCATGTTAAAATCTCCTCATTATTCCTGTTTCTTTCCACTCTGAAAGTAGCAATGGTATCTGGATTTCCCTTAGACTTACTACTAATGAGAGAGTACAAATTTTTTTTCACTTTGACTTATTTATTATAACAGATCTGGCTGTCTAGTGAAGGGAGGAAGAGTAGATTCTGCCTGTTGTCAAGCATATTCTTTCCTCATACACTGAAATGAGAGATAATAGCCACAGGATGAGATCAGGGCCTGGCGTCAGGCAAAGACCCCAACACTCTTTTTATGTTCTAAGTCCAGTTATGCTCTGGCTCTTCAGAAAGGAGAGCTAACGCACATTCAGTATTGCGACAAAAACGAATTTGATAGTTCTTATATTGCTTTCTGTTCTGTGCCAACCATGGGTCTTTCGCCTGCCTGATATTTAACCAAAGACCCCCAGAGAAGGCCAGAACCCCAATCAGTGCTTGCTATGTTATCAAAGATTTCATCCTCAAGATATAGTCTATTCTTTTTATTCATGGGTCACTAGTTATGTGAACTGTCTTAAGCATGGAAATGGTATAGAATCATAGCTCAAGAAATGAATCAAGTCAGACTTCTGTTTGCCACCTCTGGAAATTTGCTAGTTACACAAATCATAAAAAACTATTGTGGGATCTTAAACTATTTAGTTCTTGGAATCTATAACTGACAGGCTATGCTGAGGATCATAAGTAGATCAACCATTGTGGTCACTGGGAAGCTCTGCAGGTTATTTCAATAACTATCTCATGGCTGCCAGAGGTAGGGCTAGTTGGCAGCTGCTATATGAGTTCCTATTACCTAATTCAAACACAGTGTTTCCACTATGTCTAGTTCAGAGAAAACAACAAAGCAGTGATTGTAAAGAGTGTTAATATCTGTCCAATGAGCTCAGACAAGGTAGCTCAGCAGACTAAGCACCTGCTTTGCCAAGCTCAGGGACCATTATTCAATCTCTGGTCCAGCATATTGTGCTGGCCCTGTCCCTGGGACATGCTGAGCTTGGTGATCAAGTCTTGGCATGGTGGTGCATGCTGTAATCCCAGCACTAGCAAGGCTGAAACACAGGAGGATCACTCCGAGTCTGAACTGTGCAGTAGGACCTTGCACAAAATACATAAATGGAAAAAAAAAAAAAGGAGGGCTAATACCAGTCCAAATCTTGGTGAAAAAAAATATATTCTAGTACTTTAACGGTAGTGGAGAATTTGGCAGTGGATGGGCAGAGCTAACCAACCTTCAGCATCTTCATTTCCATAGATCACTGTATTTCATTCCTTATCAATTCTCACATTAAAATCACTTAAAAATTTTTAAAGTATCAAAATATGATTTCCCACCCTTAAAAATTTTATGTGATCCATTCAGTAAGAAAGCTTAGCAAACCAAGTGCCTAATTAGGCGAGTACAGAGACCAAGGATCAATCCCCAGCATCACAGACCGCACCAGCCCTACTCCCAGGCCCACTATGCTGACCGCCTAAACTGGGGCTGGTAGCACATGCCTGTAAGCCCAGCACTGAGGAGGCTGAAAATAAAAGAATCACTTCAAGTCTGAACTGTGTAGTGAGACCTTGTACAAAATCCATTTAAATACTTTAAAAATAAAAATTCAGTTGATCGGTGTGGGTTTCTATTATGGTTTGTGTCTAGTTGTCCCCTCAAAGCTTCATGCAGCCCTTGAGGCAGGTTCTAGAGTTTGTGATTAACTCATGATCCAATGTTGGGATTATGGTGTGAGTGCTACATGGACTCTTGGGTGAGCAATCTGTGTACAATAGAAGGAAGGGAGAGAGGCTTGATAGCTGCTGCAGCGTTGGCTGCTGCCTTTTTGCCCTTTGCTGTCTTCTACCGCAGTGAACCGCTTCCCTCTACCATGTGCCACTCTGCCTTGGAGCCAGGCACAAACCTCCACAAACTGTGAACTAATAAACTTTTCCTTCCTTAATTTTGAGTGTTGAGTATTTTGTTCCAGGAATGAGAGAAAATTAACCAAGACAGTGTCCAGGAGGTATTTCTGCTTTTCAAATAATCTGGGGAATCTTCCTATATACCCAGAATTGAGAATCACATTTTCCACTTTGATGTGAGTCTGTAGCCTGTGAGTGCACTTGATAGTAAGTTCTAACATAATTAGGGTGTACAATTGCAAGTAAAATCGTCTGACTTGGACTACATTGAGCAGTCAGTGATATCTAGTACAAGATATTGATGACATAATTATAAAGAAACCTGAAGAACCTGGCTCTAGGAAAAGCACAAATAATGAAAAGCTGTGAGCCAAACTGAGGGTAAAACCTCATAACAAGCAAACCTGGCATGGGCACCACAGCCTGCTCTAATCCAGTCGGTCTTCAGTGCTGGTGGTCGTTGCTGTCCCGCTCTGCCCACTTCTCTGACCCACTGCGAGGAAACACTAACCACCAGTTGAGGGAATGTGTTTTCTAGTACCCTGGTCTTAGAATAGCACCATGATTCCTCATAAAACAACCAGGACTCCTTCAGCCTATCTCCCAAGTCTAATGTAGTTGCCAAGAGGAGAAGAAATACCTGCCCTTTTCTGCTTCTTTTTGTAATACATTCTCAGAATCTCATCAGATTCAAAATAAATATAATATAAAAAGAGAGTTAAACATCTAGGCCACTAAACCACGAGACTCAGGGTGCCCTCTATGCCCACAGGACTTACATCCTTGCATTCAACCATACATGGTAGGGGAATGTTTGAAAAAAAATGCCTCTGTGTTGAATTATATAGATTTTTTTCTTATTTTTCCCCAACATAAAAGAGTATAATAATTACTTACATAGCAATTACGTTGTGTTGAGTATTAAAGTAATCTGAAGATAGTTTAAATGATTTTAGAGTTTGTGCATAGGTTCCATGTGAACACTGCACCATTTTATGCAAAGAAGTGAAATTTTGGTATCTGTGAGAGATCCTGGAACTAATCCTCCATGAGCACCCAGGGTTTGTTGTATTTCCCATATCATGCCATGGAGTCATTCTGAAATACCAATTATGTAGCACGATTAGTGCAAAAAAGCTGCAAGTAGAAAACCTTGAAATTTGTTTAATTATAATTTTCACCATTAGCATTAGAAGCCTTTCTAAATTAAATTATACCTTTCCATCCTTAAAAAAACATAAAACAGCAGCTAAACTTGTACTACTGAAATCATTAGTAATGGCACTTGGTAATGTAGGGTATAAAGCAATCATTACTGAGACTATGACAGCCTTCTGTAACTGTATTTAAAATCCCAAAAGCTGTACTGATTTGTGTTTTATGCTTTTTTGATTCTGTTGGCTCCAAGAAGTTCAAGGTCTTGTGAGGTCTGAGCCTGAGATGCTTTCTGGGATTAAAGTACATAACCTCACTTGGCTGTTATTTGAACCCTCAAAGAGCAAGCAGGTATGTTTAGTTCAGTATTGTCCAGCTAGCCAGAGACTGATGCATACACAAGAGGGACAATTTTCTTTTGTAGAGCTCTATGAGAGGCACTGTATAGACATTATCTCATTGGACCTTCTTGGCAACCCTTTTGGAAGAGGCTTTACAGAAGAGGAAAACTGGGGTTCTAAGGTTCTGAGGGTCTGTGCTGTGTGTAATTCTTGGCTATACCTTGTTTCCTTCAGTGAAACAGATTGTCTATAATTTCTAACACTAAGTCAGACAAAATGTGGTGACTGCTGCCTGAGTCCTCTAGGACTTTGACTCAGAAAATTAAGCCCCCTCCATGAAATTTCTCTGAGACTGCCATCTCAGCTCATCAGACATCAGTGTGTTGTTTCACAGACAGGGCTCAACGCAACCTTCTAGCCATTCCACCCTGGGGCCAGACAAAGAGGACAAGTCAGCCTGGCTGTTCACATGGGTCACTACCTGGTACTCTTAAGGGACAGTCAATGCCACATGGAGCTGAGGTTCCCCAGCTGTGCCCACTCACATTCCTCACTCTCAAAATTTGTGAGATGAAACTAAAAAGTCAGAAACTTTTCACACAACATTAAACAGCCAAGAAAGACCCAAAATACTTTGAATCATCCTCTTAGGTAGCTCATGTTCCAATCAGAAGTCAAACTCAGATTCTTGCTATGTCAAGGTTTATTATCTCATAGAGCCTCCAGGGATAGGCTAGGATATTTATACTTTAAATGCATCTTTAAATGTATTTGGAGCAGGGCCTCACTACACAGCTCAGACTCATAGTTATCCTCCTGTTTTCAGCCTCCCTGTTGCTGGGATTACAGGTACACACCAACATTCACAGTCTCAGTGAGTGGCTCAGTGTGACCAGAAGTGGGGCCAGCAGGGCATGTGGTGCTGGGGATCCAATCCAATCCCTGTGCTTGCCTAAGCAAAAGCTCAGTTTGCTGATCTATCTCACCAGCCTTTGTATTTATTATTTTTAACCTAATCAAAATAGTTATATTTTAATAACTGGGTTTTTTAATACATAAATCTTACAGTTTAAAATATCTTTCACTTCCTTAATTATTTCTGCTATTGTTACAATAACTTGTTAAATTCAACCATTGTTTCTATTTTATAAGAGAAGAGGCTACAAAAACTGGAGAGTGTCTTCCAGAAAGTTTGTCTGGCTCTAAAATGGACCCTATTGCCCTCAAATT